>CATIWR010452428.1:0-22990 GCA_949677035.1 Omphalea diandra | reverse complement strand
ATATATATATATATATATATATATATATATATATATATATATATATATATATATATATATATATATATATATATATCTGTGTGTGTGCGCGCGCGCGCTCGCTTTCTTGCGTTGTGCATGTTTTCGTTTTTAAAGTTTTTTATTTTTTTAATATTTTCATTTTTTGTCTAGATTTTTAAATTTTTAATTATTTATAAAAAATAAAATTTGTTAAATATATAAAAATATAGTAATTATAAGAAAATCTAATTAAAGTTTCATTATTATAAAATCGATATTACAATAAAACTTTTTTATATACATATTTTTTTGTATTTGTTCTTTAATTTTTTTGTTTGTCAGTTGTAATCAGTAATTTTGATATTAAATCTCCCTAGATAATATTACATATAATTGTCTATGGGGAAGACTTAGACTCTCACATTTTTATATATTGATATTTGATAGGTGTATTTCTGCACATATATTTAGACATAAATTAGGAGTATTTCCTATTTTCAAAGTGATTTTATTTTGGAATTAGTTTATTTTCTGATTACTTTATGTTCACGCAAAAAATTCTTAAAAAAGAATTGAAATTGTGATTTTCAGCAGTGTTATATAATCCATGGTTTAGATCATGTGTTGACTAAAGGAGTTGACCAAGCAACAATAGCATATCGTATTTAGCAGAATGTACGTGGGTTGCGGCGTGAGCCATGACACAGGTCATACGAGACATCAGATTTAAAATTTTAAAGTTATTTTAGTTTGCTTTTTTAAAAGACATATGACCTATTCCAATATAGAGACCTAAAGGAAAAAAGGGTAGTTTTGAGAGAGAAAGTGTATCCAACATCTACAACAAATTTTGAAGAAGATTTTGTGAAGATTGGAGAACTGTTCTCTTATGATTTTCATTGATTTTAGAATAGAAAGACTTTTTTTTTTGGGAAAAATTCTTCTACATTAAGGTTAATGAATTCTTTGTTCTTTTATTCTTTTTCTCCTTCCATATTGAACTAATTCTTCAATTCTAGAATCAGAGTGAAAGTTCAATATTTATTTCATAAATATATGAAGAGACATTGTTGTAGTTTGTGATGGGTGTCTTGATTTAATAGGTTTGAGCTTAATTGATCTTGTCTGTATCATACATATGTTTGAGACTCTAGAAAATGCAGCGAAAATGAAAGTCTAAGTATAGTCTTAACATGTTAAATTAGAAGATTGAGACTACAAAAGTAGGGTTAACTTTTTAGAGATGTTGAAAGATTATTCATGGAGTTTAATGAATTTTTATTGAATTTTGTGACTACAAAAATATGTATAATTTCAGTAAAAATAACTCAATATTGCTTGAAAGAGAATATTGAAAAAATTCATCTTCAAGCACAACTTAATCACATTGAAATAATTTTTTTAATAAATTTGTGGAATGATATTATCATGAACTCGAACCCCCTTTAAATCAATTGTCATAAGAGTTTCGTTTAATAAAATTTTAGTTTTGTTTGCTTATTCTTACAATTTTAGTTTTTTGTTATTTTCATCTTAATAATTTGATTGCTATATAACAAGAAAATTAAGACTTTGTAGGTAATTGTGTGAATATATCCCCGTAATAATGAACTTTACTTGTGATTGTATTACTTAAGCGATTTGTACACTTATAAAGGTTATATGCGCAACAAGTTTTTTATGTCATTATAAGAGAATAGATTTTTTCCATAATATTAATATCACTTGAGTTTTCTATTAATCTGGTCTTAGATTCTACATAATTAATTTTTATGAGTTTAATTGTGTTTTGTTTCTTTTGATAGGTAAAATGCTTGGTATGTAATGCTCAAAAAGCCTAGAATCATTTGAATTTGATCCTAAAATTGAACGTACATTCCTCATTTGAAATTGAATCCAAAAAGGAAAAAAGAAATTGCTTAAAGTCACAATGGTTGGTGAAAGACAACCAAAAGCCTTAACATATTTTATTATACCACACACCAATGGCATTTAATCAAGTATTATTAGACCTACCATTGCAGTTAATAATTTTAAGATTAAACAAATGATCATCCAAATAGTGCAACAAAATACTTTTGGGGGTGAAGTTACTAAGGATCCAAATGCACATATTTTCTACTTCCTTGAGATTTGTGCAACCTTTAAAATTAATGGGGTAATCAATGATGTAATTTGTTTAAGGTTATTCTCTTTTTTCTTTAGAGATAAAGCTAAAAGGTAGTTAAATTCTATGGCACATAAATCATTTGCTACATCGGAGGAGCTATCACAAATTTTGTTGGCAAAATACTTTACTGGGCAAGACCACACAATTAAGGCAAGCTATCACAAGCTTTATATAAGAGCCAAGGGAGACATTATATGAAGCATGGGAGAGGTATAAGGAACTATAGTAAAGGTGTGACCTACCAGATCAGTTGATAATCCAAACCTTCCATAATAGGCTCAATCATTCAATTTGCCTTACTATTGATGTCGTAACAAGAGGTGCACTCATGAAAAAATCAATAGATAAAGCCTATTCACTGCTAGAAGTGATGGCTTTGAACAACTACTAATGGACAAGTGAAAGGGCAATCAACAAACTAGTTATGGGCGTTCATGACATTGATGTTTATATCATGTTAAATGCCAAAGTGGATGCTCCTGCAAAGAAGCTTGAAGCTATGAGTGTATATGCAATTAATAGCCCACTGTTGAATTGTGAATGGTGTAAGCGAGGACACATAAGCATCGAATGCCAAGTGGGGAGTCCTTTTATTTAAAATTCAATCGAACAAATGCACTATGTCTCCAACTTTAATAGTTAACCCAATAATCCCTATTCTAACACCTATAATCTTTAGTGGAGGAATCATCCCAACTTCTCATGGATCTAGATTTACTCAAAGGCAACAAGGTGGAGTTCTCATAACTGAACAAACGTAATAATAGAAGAAATGAACATGGGACATGCAAAAGTTTTTTATTGAAAAATCTAAGAAGGTGGAGATTAAGCTAAATAAGATAAATAAGCTTGAATAGAGGGTAAACCAAATGGAGCAACACAACAAAAACTTGAAGATGCAAATTAGGCAATTGGCTAATAATTTCGGTGAAAGAATGCAAGGTACACTCCCTAGTAAGACTAAAATAAACCTAAGAGAATAATGTAATGCATTTACTTTATGAAGTGGCAGAGATATTCGACCCCCCACTTAAGCACAAGGTGGAAAGAGAGAGGTTGCCCCTAAAATGCTTGAAAATCCTAAAATTTTAATCAAAGAAAATGATGCACCAACTTCAAATTCCATTCCAGATGAGAAAAATAATGTGGAAAAAGCTAAAGGGGAAGAAGAAAACAAGCCTCCACTAGTAAAACCTTATGTGTCACCCATTCATTTTTCTTTAATAGTTGCAAAAACACAAGTTAGACAAAGTAATATGTTAAGTTCTTGAAGATTTTTAAGCAACTCCACATCAATATTCCCTTTGTCGAGGCCTTAGCATAAATACAAATATATACTAAATTTCTTAAGGATCTTTCCTATCACAAGAGGAAATTAGAGTAATATGAGACCATAACTCTTTCAAAAGAGTGCAATGCGATCATTCAAAATAATCTTTCACTAAAGCTTAAAGATCTAGAGGAGTTTCTCTATTCCATGCCAAATTTTTAATTACAAATTTGAACATTATGTGATTTAGGTGTTAATATTAGTCTAATGCCTCTCTCTATTTGTAGGAAATTGAATCTTAGCAAGATCCAACCAACCACAGTGACTTTGCAACTTACGGATCACTTTATTAAATGCCCAATTAAAGTGATGAAGAATGTTATCATCCAAGTAGGAAAGTTTTACATATCGGTGGATTTCACTGTGCTTGACATAGATGTAGATGTAGAAATGTCATTAATCCTTAAAAGACCTTCCTTAGCAACTGTGAGAACTATAATTGATGTGAAGAAATGGAAAGCTCACTTTAAATATTATGGGAGAATCCTTAGAGTTCAATGTCTTCAAAGCAACAAAACAACCATCTTCTATTGAAGATTGCCTTAAGGTAGATGTGATTCATGGGTTAGTTCAAGAGGTTTTTTAAAAAAAGCATTATACGGATCCATTGAAAGCTTTCTTGGTTTAAGAGGCATCACCATCAGATGAGAATTATGAAATTACAGGTGCAACTCATTTTTTAGAAGTAAATCCTTCATCTAAAAATTGTTGGTTTGAGGAATCGGGACAAAGTAAGGCTCTTCCTCCACTTTCAACTGAAAAAGCTTTAGTTTTAGAGCTAAAACCTCTTCCTCTTCATTTGAAATATGCATTTCTAGGTCAAAACTAAGCTTTGCTTATGATAATTTGAGCAAATTTAACTAAATTGCAAGAAGAAACATTATTGAGAGAGTTAAGAGAGGAAAAGAGCCATAGGATGGTCCATTAGGGACATTAGGGAGATTAGTCATTCCTTTTGCGTGCATAGAATCTTTGTAGAGGATGATCATAAACCATCTATTAAGCACCAAAGGAGATTAAATCCTAACATAAAAACGGTGTGAGGGCCACAATTTGGAAACTTTGGATGCAAGTATTATTTACCCAATATTCAATAACTCACAGGTGAGTCTCATGCATATTGTGCCTAAAAAAGGTGAGATGATCGTAGTTGTAAATCAGCAAAATGAATTAATTCTCACTAGAAAGATTACCAGGTGGACGATATTTATAGATTATAAGAAACTTAATAAAGCCACTTGTAAGGATCACTTTTTCTTACCATTCATTGATCAAATGCTTGAGAGGCTTACAAGGTATGCTTATTATTTCTTTTTAGATGGTTATTTCAAATATAATCAAATTCTTATTGATCTGAAAGACCAAGAGGCAATCACCTTCACTTGCCCTTACGACACATTTGCATTTAGGAGAATACCATTTGATTTCTGCAATGCACTGGCTACTTTTTCAGCAATGTATGATGACAATATTTTCAAATTTTGTTGAGAAAACTATAAATATTTTTATGGATGATATTTTCATTTTTGGTGATTCATTTGATGCTTGTTTGGCTAACCTTTCTAAGATTTTGTAGCATTGTGAAGAAACAAAGCTAATTCTAAATCGAAAAAAATGTCATTTTATGGTAAAAGAGGTATGGTTCTTAGCCATAAGGTATCTTTAAAAGGCATAAATGTGGATAGGCTTTTAGTAAATGGTGGGTTGGACCAATTTGTCTATCTCCGACCACCCACTTATGCTAACCTACCTTAGAATTCCTGGCTACTCTTAACCTAGGCCAGATTTCAACAAACCCTCCACAATTACTGTTCATCTCTTTGGCACCACTCAAATGGTGCCCATGGATATGTTTAATACACTTTGTGGGCTCTCCAACAAAGGGCCTATCAAACCTCTTCTAGCATACAACAAACAAAACATTCTGGAAGCATATTGTAGATGAAGATTCGATGTTCAGATTAGGTCATTCAAAATCCCATGAAATCAAAAACTTCAAAACTGCAATACATTCATCATTTACTAGCATATATGATTTTTGCTCAAAGTGAGAGTGCCAGACTGATTATAAAAAATGATCTATTTTTCTTATGGTGCATGGTGTAGGAACAAAGGCCAAACTATAGAGTTTGGTTGTTGCAACAACTCCAAGTAGTAGTTGGGGCCACCTCGAGTAAAATAATGGCCATATTTGTTGCTACTGTCATGGTCCAATTTTTCATGAACTTTTGTCACCAAGCCACATAATTATAGCCTGTTATTACAGTGGAATATTTGGATTGCCCATATTTAGTGAAGATTTTGTGCAAAAAGGTGGGCAATTCATATGCGCTTATAGGATAGTTAGAAGGGGAGGAGCAACAAGATGAAGCTCAATTCGCTACTATAGCTTTAGCTCTAACTAATTGACAAATCTTGGAGCATTTAGATCAAATGGACAACAAGCTATAGTGATGCAAGATCAATTAACTTTCTTCAAGCATACGGGGTTTTAGTAGAATCAGCCACCAGTAGACCAGTGAATTTTAAATTTCAACAGTTTGATTTTCTTTTCTTTTTTATTTGTTTTAATTTTCGTACAATTTTAAGTTGTAGTAATGTTTTATGGTGGTACTTTATTTTGTGTGGATGTTACTGCTGCAAGTTTAGAATTGGTGATGAGGCGACTTATTGGTACTATTATTTTGGATATTTTATGTTCTAACTATGCAGGGTTGTCTTAGTTTACAAACTTTTGTTAGTTGAGATGCTTGTTAAATTGGGGTACTAGTTGATTATATGGATGTGTTTAATTTGAATTATGTGTGATTTTCGAATTAGTAATTTTTGGTGAATGCATTTGTTCAGTGATAAATGCATTCATAGTTATGGGCAATTGTGTTTACTTACTTTGCTTATGAATGCACTGTGGCAATTAACCAATTATAATTGTCAATGTATGTTATTCCATATGTAGATGTTGAGTAAACATATATTTTCTATTTAGACTTACATACATTAATATAATATTAATTTATATGTCAGTCACATCCTAAGTTGGATCATGACAAAATTGATTCAAATATACAAACTTTAAAGAAAAATTCAAAAAAAATTGAACAAGTTAAATATTTTTATTTTTTACCACTTTATTCTTAAATTATTTATCTTTTAATTAAAAAGTATGTTAATAATCTTGAAACTCAATTTAACGAAGACCCTTCTTTATATGTTAATAAAACTTATTATAATAAAAATTTTCCTAGATCTAGAAATTTTTATCCTAAATTGTCTCCTTTTGATATTGAATTTGAGAAAAGAAGGAAAATGATTGAATCTAAGTGTGATGATGAATCTATTTATGACTGAAATATTCATTTTCTTAAAAGAAGAATTTGATCCACTATTGCTTCTCTTTTTAAGATAATTAATGTTATTGATAATGATAGGAAACCATGTACTTTAAAGGACATTAAAAATATTTTATTTCAAAATAATTATTTTAATTAAATGTTACACACTATTTCTTCTCAACTTGACAATATATGAGTATAAAAAATTTTTCCACCTTCTTATTTTTTTTTTAACTTAAAACCTCTTTTTTAGTCTTTTTGTTTATTTAACCAATGAAAATTGATTTAGATAAAGATATTTTAAACAAATTCAAAAACTGAATAATTTAAATATTTTTATTTTTTTTACCAAGTTATTCTTAAAGTATTTTTGTTTTAACAAAAGAATATGTTAATAATCTTGAAACTCAATTTAAAGAATATAATTTTTTATTTGTTCATAGAATTTATTATAGTAAAAATTTTCCTAGATCTTGAAATTTTTATTCTAGATTGTCTTCTCTTAATACTTAATTTGAGCAAAGAAGTGAAATGGTTGAATTTAAGTATGACAATGAATCTATTTGCAAATGAAATGTTAATTGTTAATTTGATCTATTAAAATTTCATCTAAATAATGAGGCTTATTTTTAATCGGAGTAAAATTTGAGAAGCAATTTCTTTTAATTATAATAAATATTCATTTTAAACATCTTAATTTTCAATTTTATTAATACTTTTAAAAAGTAAATCAGTATCCTTGGTAATAAAATTAAATAGATTTCAAATTACAAATACAAGAACTTTCACAATCACAATTTTTATTATTATCTTATTTAGAAACATCAAAAATTAATTATTAGAAGATTGCACAACAAATATCATCGGTTAAAGTTTTACTATCATAATCATATTCATTATTAGACAACAATAAAATAATTATTTGTTCTTTCAACTTATCAAAATCATTTAATCTTTAATATAATAACTTTTATAATGACTAATATGCCTACCTTATAAGAAATATGATTAATAAAAAATATTTTAGAAGATTTTCAAGATCTTTTATTTTTAGAAGATTAATTTTTTAGAAGGTTTGAAGAATTAGTAAAATTATTTTAGAAAAAGACTTTGACTTGTGCCTCTTGAAGCTCTCTCTTTAATATGATTAATAATCTCACTAGATGTTAAATTTTTAAAATTTTTAAAGTCATTGTTTTCTTTCTTTATTTGCGAGCATACTTTT
This sequence comes from Omphalea diandra, assembly GCA_949677035.1. Taxonomy (NCBI): domain Eukaryota; kingdom Viridiplantae; phylum Streptophyta; class Magnoliopsida; order Malpighiales; family Euphorbiaceae; genus Omphalea; species Omphalea diandra. The sequence continues at coordinate 14,933 of CATIWR010452428.1, read as the reverse complement.
TTCAGTGAATAGTTTAGGTAAATCGATAATAAATCTTTTTTTTCCAAAAAGAATGAAAATAATTTTCTTTATATTTATAGAACAGTAATCCTATGTTTCGAAAATTATTAAGAGAGGAAAGAAAATAAAGAGAAAAATAAATTTTATTTTCTTTTATTTATGTTATCTCTTCATATTTGGATAAAAAATAAATGATAAAAAAATATTTTTTATTATTTTATTTTTTTCCCTCTTCATGTTTGGATAAAGAAAAAAGTAGAAAAATAAATTTATTTTCTCTCCTTAAATATAGAAGTGTTGGCCCTTGAACACCAAGAAGGGGGTTGAATTGGTGAGAAATTTAAAATTTGGAGGAAGGATTTGATGAGATGGAAATAGAAGATGTAAGAGAAGAGTTAAAGACACAAGATTTTATAGTGGTTCGAATGTTAACGACCCCTATATCCACTTCCCAATTCTATTAGTTGGGTGTTCTACTATCACTAAATGGTATTTTCAAGCTCACACCAAACTTATACAGTATGTGTTTTATGGCTCACGCACAACCTTATAATTTGTGTTTCAAGCCTCATACACAACCTCTCAAATGTTTTCCCAAAAGCTCGCATTTAACCTATACAAGAGTTTCACAACTAGACTAACTCTCAAACCCAAAAATACTGGTGTTTAATGCTCATACCCAATAATAACAATTCACATACAACAATTAAAAGAACAAAGGTTGAGAAACAAGTTTGCAAGAGTTTTGCCACAATTAAATGTTATTATGTTATATTCAAGTTCATTTGATGGAGTATTTATAAGTAACAACCACCAAAGAGACATTATAAGTAAACTATATCTAATTTTCAAGTTGTGCTAAGCAAATTTTGTATTAAATGTCTGTCAGACTGAGTTAGCAGTCGTGACTAGACATTCATAGTTGCTATTTTTCTTCTTGCACTAAAATTGTTGAATTTACGATAGAGAATCTCGTTTGTATCTAACGGCTAGTTCACGTGGCACACCACCATTGGTCTTTGAGGAAAAATAGTCGTTATGTTTTTTAAGTTAGAGTAAAATTTGTGATCGCGATTTATTTTCTTTATGATGTGATGGCCACCGTAAATCTTTCTGTTTGGTAAGGAGATGTTGCTTCATCAAGTCACGTTCTTGACCAACATTTCACCCTTATAAATATATACTAACGACTTTTTAGGACACTTGGCATGCTCTAGTTAAGGACTTAATTCCCTCCAGGAAAATGCAAAAGTCGCGGTCGTGAAGATGGACGCAACTTCCACCGCAAAATCTTCTGTTTCAACTTCATCACTTTCTTGGCAAGATCGTGGTTGTGATTTTCTCCACAAAATCATCTAACCCAACTTCATCCATTCTTCTTGTAAGATAACAGTCGTGAATTTGAAGTTCTCCATCGTGAATTAGGATGCCTTTCACAATACTTGAGACTTAAACTCTCATTCAACTTCTAATGTAAACCTATTTAAAAATTTATAAAATGAATACTTAAAATTGATGTTAGAACATATCAATCTATATTGTCAAGATCAAAAGAGAGTTTTGACTTAGGTTTGACCAATCTCATCCAATAATCACTCCCTTTTTTTTTTTTATTTTGACAACATAGATTGATTTCGCAAGGGATAAAGAATGTATAATTTTGAAGTTTAGATGGTTAACCAAAATTTAACAATAAAAACTTGTTAAAATGAAATTAAGCTAGTTGAATATGCTCCCCTTCAATTTATACTCCCCTTAATTATAACATGCAAATTCACTCTCTCCCTTTGTCAAGATCAAAAAGAGAGGATAATGGAAATTATGAGGATAAGTATAATGTTATGTAAACATGAATATCATGAACAACTAAGGAGAACAAAAACTTCAACTTTTATTATAATCAAACAAATTCAAAATATAAGAGAAACATAAAATGTTTAATCACATTCTTAGCCCATAAATAAGATGAATACAAATAGAAAAAAAATTATAAGCCTAAGTGGAGAAGACCAAAGGGAAGGAGATATGTCATCATCACTATCTCTAACTTCTTCACCTTCTCCTTCTTGTGCCTCATCTCCTTCTTCTTCTTCTTGATTCTCTTCTTCTGGTGGGGTATCTTTCCAGTCATCAAAATCAGGAAGATGACAAGGTGTTACACCCAACTTCTCTTGAAGATTCGCTAAGTCATTATAAAAGTGAGAAATAAGAAGAAATCTTCTCTTAAGCATCTTCATCACCTTGTCTAACTTCTTATTGATGAATGTTTGCCCCAGTGCACCAAGAAGGGGGATTGAATTGGTGGTAAATTTGAACTTTTGATTTTGGAGGATGCTCAGAAAAATGAAAGATTAGAGGAAGAGTAGGAGAAGAATGAACACAAGAGTTTTATAGTGGTTTGAGTATTAACCAACCCTACATCCACTCTCTAATTAACCAATTGGGTGTTTCACTCAATTATTAGTGTTTTACAAGCTCACACTCAACTTAGTGATTAGGCTCACATCAAACTTTACAAATGTTTTCCTAAGGCTTAATCTCAAACCTAGTGTTTAGGCTCACACCAAACCTTTCAAATGTTTTCCCAAGGCTGATACTTAAACCTATACAAAAGTTTTACAATTGGGCTAACTCTCAAACTTAACCAAGAGTTTTCTATTCAAGGGCTCACTCTCAAACCCTACACAAGGTGTGTAAAGCTCACACTAAACTATGTACAAAGAAAAAAGGAATTAAAGTAGAGAATTACTTTGCAAGAGTTTTGGCACTACCAATAGTTCTTCTCTTGCATTAACATCAGTTTGGTAAAGTATTTATAGTGCACATCCACTAAAGAGATGTTACTCTAAAAATATCCTCAAATCTCCAAGATGTGCTAGGCAAATTTTGTATTAAATGCTTGTCAGGCGAAAGTCGTGGTCGCTATTCAAATTTCGTGATCGCGAATTTTCAATTTCCATTGTAGAGCCGAAAATCTCAGCAAAAAACCTCGTTTGTGTCTAACAACTAGTTCACGTGTCAGCTGTCCATTGGTTGTCCAGGAAAATATAGCCGTTGTGTTCTAACCACTATTAAAAGTAGCGGTAGCGATATCACTGTGCCTTCGGCGCAATGTGAATTTCTCTATGATTCAACCAAAGCTCCTTCAGTTGAGTCGCGACTGCAAATTCGTCGCGAATTCCTCTGGTCTAGCTTCATTCATTCTTATAATAGTGTCTCGATCATGACTTAGGGGATACAAACTGCGAATTTGGATGTTCTTCTAAAAGATGGAGATTTTGACTTTCATTAAAGATAACTCTTATAAACTGTAAAAACAACACTTAAAATTGACATTAGAACTTTTCAATCTATATTGTCAAGATCAAAAGAGAGTCTTGACTTAGGTTTGAACAAACTAGTCCAATAATGAAAGGAAGCGAAGTGGAAGAAGATTTTAGTTTAGCTTTAGGCTTAGGAGATGGAATGGGTTTGGCACTTTCCTCTATCACAAGTCTTTTCCTTTTTGAAGCATGAATGGTTTCTTATTTCTTTGTCCCAAGAGACCCCAAGGTATACACATAGGTATTAGAATAGATTGCCTTGGCATTAATCAAATAGGGTAAGTTAAGAAAGTTTTGGAAGGTTAAGTATTTTCTGATGAGGAATTTCTCATTTTCCTCATTTAAGGCTCCCACAAACCTATATATGGTTGTGACATAAGAAGGGAGGAGAAATTGAAATGAGAAGGGAGGAGAAATTGGCTTTTTGAATTTGTACTCATGTGAATCAATTGATCCACAAGGTATATGCCTATTTGAATTGGCTTATTATTGGTAAGGCAAAACAGAAATGCTAGGTCTTTTTGGAAAACTTTTTCATTCCCATTACCCCTAGCATTGATGGAGAAAGTTATGATTCTGTGAAGAAGCCAATTGGTGAGGGTCTTGATATTTTTGGCCAGAGAAGTTTTATGGTCATGTTTAGTTTCAATAGAGATTTATGACTAAAATTCTGAATAAATTATATCAAGAGCATAGATAATGAAAGGAATATTATCTCCAACTTGATGGTTAAAAAAAGAAGGAAGTTGAGAAAAGTTATGAAATAGGTCTCTAAATGCCCTAAACACCATTCCATATGAACCTGTTTTTGATTCATCCCTTTTGCTTAAGGTTACAATGCAGATGAACTCCTTGACAATCTCTTTATACCCTTGTTCATCCCGAAATAGGAATTCATTCCAGCCTAGGTTAGAGAGAAAGGCATGAATCTCTTCCTTGATTCTAAGAGTTTCAAGGATAAAGGTGGAAGTAATTTTGTTGGCTTGGATGATTTTATTGGTATTGGCTTTGAACCTTTCATTTTCTTCCTTGGTAATCCCTTTTATAAGATGAAGGGGAAGAGGGCTTTGAGGTTAGGCAATGCCCTTCTTCTTCTTTTTTTTTTCTTGCTTTGGTTAGTTTCTTTGATGCCATTAGGATTGAAGTTGATAGAGTTTTGGAAAGAATTAAGAAGAGAGATAAATAAAGATGAAGAAAAAGATAAAAATGGAATAGATAAGTTTTAAGTTGGATTAAATAGGTAGAGAAATGACAAAAAAATGATAAGAAAATGGTAAGAAATGCATTAAATAAGGAACAAGCACTAATTGATAGTCAAATCAATTAATGCCTGACAGTTACTAGAATTCCTGATTGTTATTAGTTGGTCTCAACTGCTAATTGCAAATTATGTGAGTAATGGATAAGATTTCCTTGGAAATCAAAGTAACAAATTTGAATTTTGAAAAATTTGCAATGGAAATCTATAATCACAAAAGCAAACTGAGAGTTGACATGAAATTTGAGGAGTGCCTATAAATAGTGACTGTGAATGGATAGTAGCAACCTCAAAGTACAAGGCAAAATGAAAATCAATGAGAAATAAGAATTGACCTTTTTAGATGTGATAAACTTAATGTAATGATGTTCAATTCAAGCAAGTTGGCATAGAAAAGCATAATTGCATAATGAATTAACTCATCTAAAGCATTCAACATATAAAGTTATCAAATATATCATCCAATGAATCAAAATAGATAAAAATAATAAAGCACATTAAGTGAGATCACTTTTCACCCTAGGGATCTTCCATCTAGCATCCCTAGTTCCTTATTGATGAAGTACATCCTTTCTTCATTAGGGGGCTTAGTGAAAATATCCGCAAGTTGGTAATTGGTGTTAATAAATTCTAACACCACATTACCATTTTGGATATGATCTCTCAAAAAATGATGTCTAATGTCAATATGCTTTCATCTTGAATGTTGGATAGGAATTCTTAGAAAGTTAATTGTACTTGAATTGTCGCATTTGATGGGAATGTGATCAACATCTTTGTCATAATCCTTGAGTTGTTATTTCATCCAAAGAACTTGGGTGCAACAATAACTCGTCGCTACATATTTTGCTTCGATGGTGGATAAGGCAATCAAAACTTGCTTCTTGCTAAAATAAGAAACTAAAAATCACCTATGAATTGGCGAGTTCCAAAAGTAATTTTTCTATCTAATATACTACTGCATAATCTGCATCCAAATATCTAAGAAGACTAAAAGTTGAATTCCTAGGATACTATAATCCTAAATGCAATGTGTCATGTAAATATTTAAGAATTCTTTTGACAACATTTAAATGAGATTCCTTAGGGCAAGATTGAAATCTAGCACATAAACAAACACTAAACATGATGTCAGGTCTAGATGTAATAAGATAGAAGAGAGAGCCAATTATATCACTATACCTCTTTTCATCAATTGGCTTACCCGATTCATCTTTGTCAAGCTTGATAGTTGCACTCATTGGAGTCTTTGTTACTTTGCATCCATCCATGCCAAACTTTTTGAGTAAATCCTTTGTGTACTTGGTTTGGTTGATGAAGATGCCATCTTTAGTTTGCTTGATTTGTACACCAAAGAAGAACTTGAACTCACCCATCATGACCATCTCAAATTCCCTAGTCATACACTTAGCAAAATCTTCATAAAGAGATTCATTAGTAGCACCAAATATAATATCATCAACATATATTTGTACAATGAGTGTATCTTTCTTGTGCCTTTTGACAAATAAAATTGTATCAACTTTGTCGTTTTGAAAATCATTTTGTAAAAGAAATAAACTAAGTCTTTCATAACAAGCTCTTGGAGTTTGTTTTAAACCATATGATACTTTAGTTAATTTAAAAACATGATTTGGAAAAGTATGAGATTTAAAACTAAGAGATTGTTTAACATAAACTTCTTCCTTAATGAGACCATTCAAAAATGCACTTTTCACATCCATTTGAAAAGGTTTAAAATTCATGTCACATGCAAATTCTAAAAGAATCCAAATGGCTTCTAATCTTGCTACAGGGGTCAAGATTTTATCATAATCAATGCCTACCTCTTGGTTGTAACCTTTTATAACCAATATAGCTTTATTTTTTGTAATAAAACCTTGTTCATCTAAATTATTCCTAAACTCCCATTTTCATCCCATAATCAGGTGTTCCTTAGGCTTAGGAATAAGTTCTCAAACTTTATTTCTCTCAAATTGGTAGAGCTCCTCTTGCATAGCAATCACCCAACTCTCATGATCAAGAGCCTCATCAACAGATTTTAGCTTAAATTGAGAAACAAATGCAAGATTATCATTTAAAGCATGAAGTTGAGATCTAGTACTTACTCTCTTGGATGTCTAACCAATGATAAGATCCTTTAGATGATGTTTAGAGAATCTTTAATCCTTGGGAAGTTTGAGTTTGGTTTTCTACTTATTGTGATTGAGATTTCTCAACTTCTTATGATGACTTATTATCTTTAAGATCAATCACCATTTTTTTTTAGTTGAATTAGGCTCCAACTTCTTAGAGTCATCTGCAAGATTATCAATAAGAGAACTTTTACCAAGATCAAGTTTACCAAATTCATTAAATGCAATATTCATTGACTTTTCAACAACTATAGTACTTTTGTTGAATACCTTATAGGCTTTGCTAAAGATGGAGTAGCCTAGACAAATGCCTTCATTTGTTTTTGAATTAAATTTTCCAAGGTTATCCTTGGTATTAAAAATGTAACATTTACACCTAACAACTCTAAGCTATGTATTGATGGCTTCGGCCCAAAAGCAATTAGGCAAAGAGTACTCATGGAGCATAGTTCTAGCTATCTCCATTAATGTCCTATTTTTTTCTTTCTACAATACCATTCTATTGTGGTGTTCTAGAAGTAGAAAAATTATGAGAAATCTTATTCTCTAAATAATAACTTTAAAAGATTCATTTTGAAATTCCTTTACATGGTCACTTCTAATAAAAGAAATGAAGTAACCTCTTTCGTTTTGAACTCCTTTTGCAAAACTTTTGAAAGCATTAAAAGTGTCATTCTTATAAAAAAGAAAGGATACCCAAGTAAACCTACAGTAATCATCAACTAGGACAAATTTATAATGTTTTCCACCAAGACTAGCATTCCTAGTAGGTCTAATTAAGTCCACATGGATAAGTTGAAAAGGTCTAGAAGGACTTACAACATTCTTTACTTTGAAGGAAGTTTGGTGTTGCTTCCTCATTTGGCAAGGTCCACATGTCTTGTCCTTAGAGAATTTTAGCTTGGGAACACCTTATACTAGCTCTATTTTAGATAGATTTTACAAGAGCTTCATGCTAGGATGACCAATTCTCCTATGCCAAAGCCAAGCTTCATTACTAAGAGATATAAGACACTTCAAGGATTGGTTAGCTAAATTGTTTAAGTAAATTAAGTATGTATTGTCTCTCCTTTCACCCTTAAAGTCTACCTTCTTATCCAACAAATGTAACCTACATTCTCTAGGCTCAAAGGTAACTTTATTACCTTTGTCACAAAATTGACTTACACTTAACAAATTATGTTGCAAAACATTAACTAAAAGAACATTGTCAATAAGTGAACAACCATTCTTACCAATTATTCAAATTCCAATTACCTTATCCTTGACATTATTCCCAAAAGTGAGATTGCCACCTTCCTTTTTTTTATGGCTATAGATAGCTTCTTATTTCTTGTCATGCGCTTTGAGCACCCATTATCCACATGTCAATCATTATCTTCATTAGTGGTTGCCAAACATTCATGTAAAACACAAACAAACTATCTTTTTTTAAGTACCCAAGTATACTTAGGTCCTTTGGGATTAGGTATTAAAAGATCTTCTAATTTGAGGTGAGCCTTCCTAATATAGCAAAAAATGTTTATGTGACCAATCTTCATACAATAATGACATTTAAGCTTAGACTTATGAGTATTTCTCTTATGCATAACCTTAGTACAAGTAAGAGTTCTCATATTATGGTGGTGAAAGTGTATGCATGTCAATGAGTGATTGGGAGTATAGGAGAATTTTTTGTATGTGTTTGGGTGAGCATGCTTTTTAGTGTACATGTATGCATGGTTGGCCTTTTTAGGCTTAGGTTTTGAGCCTTGAGGTGCCTTTCCCTTACCTTAGGCATAGGTGGCTTAGTGCTATGAGCACTCTTCCTCCTAATTACCTCAATACTTAAAGTTTGAGGTGTTGATGCTCTAATGAATGTTGTGAGAGGGGTTATAGATGAAGTGGATCTATTAAAGCCTAAAACATTTTTTACTAGGGGAAGTCTTTAAGATATAATAAGTGTATATAAAGCATCCTTCTCTTTGTGGAACTTAGAGATAGAATTTCTAAGCTCAATTACTTCTCCCTTTAAGGAATCATTTTCCTTTCTCAAGGAGTTAAGAGAAGATAAGGACTTAGAAAGACACTCCATAGATTTTTTGAGTTCTTCATTAGAAGTTCTTAACTAACTGACAAGCTCATTTAAGCATTTAAATTCATACTTTAATTTTGAGCATTTCTTCTTGTAAGTTTTCATTTGTGATTTATACTTATCACATCTCAAAGTAAGAGCTTCAAGAAACTCATAATCTACATCATCAAATGCATCACAATTATTACTAGAGTAAGGAGAAGAAATTACCTCATTAGATGAGTCCTTTTGTGCCATGAAGCAGAGATTGACCATTTCCTCATCTTCATCTTCCTCATTATAACTATCATCCCAAGTGACTTTGAAGCTTTTCTTCTTCTCCTTGTCTCATTTTTTCATCTTCTTCAACTTGGGGCAACCATATTTGATGTGACCTTGCTTGCCACACTCATAGCAAGTCACTTCATTTTTCATTTCCTTGAGGTTACGAGATGTCTTCTTGAAGTTCCTACTATCCTTCCTTCTCCTTATTAGCTCCTTGGTCCTTCTAGAAAGCATGACCAACTCTTCCTCCTCCTTTTCATTATTATCATCATCACTTGAGACAACTTTCACCTCTTTTTCTTTGGTTGAGGATTTAAGGGTCAAGGTGTTCTTTATTTTATCATTTTTATCCCTCTACCCTATCATCTTCATCATTTTCTCATCCTTTTTTAAGGCTAGCTCATGAGTGAGAAGCTTGCTTATGATAACATCTGTTTGCACCTTTCCAATTTCTAGATTGGACTCTTGAATACTATACACTTTAGCACCAAACTTTTTAAGAGGTAAAGATTTGAGTATTTTTGGTGTTTATCTCATAATTGATAAGAATTCCACTAAATTTCTTCATGTTTATGATGATGGATAGGAGTCTAATCATCATGTCGGTGATATTTTCATTGTCTTTCATCATGAAAAACTCTCATTTAGTCATATACATTTCTAGCATGTTAGACTTCACCAATGTTATGTCTTTATGATAATTCTTCAATGCTTTCCAAATTCCATGGTCAGTAAGGATACTCTTTCAACCTCCTTTCTTGATAATGAGCTAAGAAGAATTGTCATTGCCCTTTTATTTTTCCATTTAATCTTTATTGGCCCTAGGCACCAAGAAGGGGGGTTGAATTGGTGTATAAAAATTATAATTGGAAAGAGAGAGGATACATGAGATAAGAGGAAACACAAGATTTATAGTGGTTCGGGTATACTCAACCCTACGTCCACTTCCCAATTCTTTGAAATTGGGTATTCCACTATCTTTCAAATGTGTTTTCAAGCTTACACCAAACTTTTACATTTGTGTTTTGAAGTCTCACACAACAACCTATACACTTGTGGTTTGAGGCTTACATAACAACCTTTACAACTTGTGTTTTAACAGGCTCACACAATAACCTCTCTTATTGTTTTGACAGGCTCACACTATAACCTATTACACTTGGTGTTTATGCTCACACCCAACAATGACTTAAAGAATAGAAAGGAGAAAGTAAAAAATTGCAAGAGTTTGGGTACAAAGTTATTAATTCTCTTGCATTTACATCTGTTTGGTAAGGTATTTATAGCCTCTACCTACCAAAGAGACATTACAATAAAACTGGTATAAAATCATCAAAGTGTGCTAAATAGATTGTGGCATTAAATGTTTGACAGTCATGATTCACAGTCACTACTACTCATTCGCGGTCGCAAATTCCAAATTCCATAAGGAAAACTCTGTTTATGTCTAACGGCTAGTCCACGTGGTAACTTTTGATCAGTTTACTAGAAAAATATAGTCGTTGCCTTTCACTTGTTCTTAAAAATAGCGGTCGCAATTTATCTTGTTCAGGACGCGACTATGGATGTGAATTCCTCTGCCAAAAGTGTTCATCTTTTTCTTTTAAGTTCACAGTAGCTACCAATAAGTTTCCATCTCGATTTTTAACTTCCAACGGTTCTTTGGGACATTTGTCAAGCTGTGATTGTGGACTTGATTGCTTCTTCAGTTACTTTAAAATTCACGGTGGCGACTGAGGCAAGCTATACATCGTGAATTCGTCTGTCACTTTTCGAGTTCTTCCTTTGGATGAGTCACGACCAAGAATGACTCCTCGATTCATTTGTCTGATCTTCTGGCAAGTCTTCTTATGGATCGCTATCGCGAATCTTAGATTGCAGTCGCAATTTAGGAGTTACTTCACATTCTTTGAAGACTAAGATTTTTATCCAACTTCTAACTTAAGGACTAACAAAAAGGCTATAAAACAACACTAATTTGAATCATTAGAAATAATCAATCCCCTTTGTCAATATCAAAAGAGGCCCAAGACTTAGGGTTAACTACATTAGTCCAACAATCTCTCCCTTTTTGATTTTGAAAACTTAGATTGATCCTTAAGTGAAAAAGATACAGGAAGGTGAAGTTGGATTGTCATATGATCCAATGAATGCTTTGCTAAGTATATCATTCATTCAATCAAAGGTGAATTTGATAAAACAATAACTATATTGCTCCCCCTCAACTTATGTTATAGTTATTCTCAAGTTATTTCATTATTTTCTCCCTTTCACAATCTTTCCCCCTTTGGCACGATCAAAAAAAGGGTATATAAGGGAAAAAAGAAATTTATGCATAAGAATTTATAAGGAGCAAACATAATGTAAGGGATAAAAGAATAAACATCAATCACATAAGATAGAAATGTTTATAAAGAAACAAGTTTTATTTATATATTCACAACTGTAGGATCACATAATTTGTAAAAAAATAAACATAAGGAAAGTGAAAAACAAATACAAAAGATCCCTAATCTAAAGTAGTAGAGAACCATCTCCGAAAGATGGTGTATCTAGTGCTTGTTGTTCTCCCTTGGCTTCGTCTCCATCCTCTATGTTGTCTTTGTTGCCATCCCCATCTTGCGTATCTTCAAATTCGGTGAAGTCCAAAAGATGGCAAGGAGGAACTCCTAGTTTCTCTTGGAGATCCACCATATCACTGTAAAGATGTGAAAAGAAGAGGAACCTTCTCTTTATCATCCTTATAAGCTTGTCAAACATGCGATCAATGGTGGCAAGAGATAACTTGGACTTTGGTTTCGATTGAAGAGGAGGGACTTGAATGTTGCCTTCTTCAATTTGAAGCCTCTTTTGCTTGGAGGCTTGGGAGGTTTCCGTCTTCTTCACACCTATTACACCAAGGGTATAGATGTATGTGTCCGGATGGTTTGCCTTGGCATTGATGAGATAGGCTAAGTCTAGGAGGTTTTAAGAGGAAAGGAGCTTTTTGGCGAGGAATTTCTCTTTCTCATCATCAAGTGCTCCAACAAAGCAGTAGATGGTTGTAATGTGGGAAGGCAAAAGAAATTGGCTTTTAGGTTTTATACTCATGTGGATCAATTGATCCATACGGTAACGACCGATTTGGATCGGTTGGTTCTTGACAAGGCAAAATAAGAATGTCAAGTCCTTTTAGGAAACTTTTTCGTTACCATCACCTCTTGCATTGACGGAGAAGGTGATGATGCGATGAAGGATCCACAGGGGTAGGGTTTTAATGTGTTTAGATAAAGAGGAACCAGGGTCATGTTTAGTTTTGATGGATATCTCTGACCAAAATTCGGAGTAGATGACATCAAGTGCAGAGATGATGAAAGGGATGTGTTCTCCGACTTGTAAGTTAAAAAAGGAGGATAATTAGTCGAAGGTGATGTAGAAGGGGTTGCCGAAGGCCCAGAACACCAACCCATATTGGCCGACTCTCTAATCGGATTTCTGGCTTAGTTGTACAGTGCACATGAACTCACATACAATCTCCTCATATCCTAGTTCATCTCGGAAGATGAATTCGTTCCAGCCCAAATTAGAGAGAAAGGCACAAATCTCAGCATTGATGCCCAAAGTCTCCAACATGAAAGTCGATGAAATTTTGTTCGGAAGAATCACTTTGGAGGAGTTCGCCTTGAATCTCTGCTTTTCCTCCTTGGTGATTCCCTTCATGAGATGGAGGGTCAGAGGTGCAAAGGGGTGAGCCATTGCCTTGCCTTTGTCAGCCTTGGAGAATTTTTTGGGAGCCATAGCAAAAAAGGAAGAGAGCTTTGAGAGATTTTTAGAGAGAGAGAAGAAATGTTTGGAAGTGAAGTGAGGAAAACACTGTTGAATGGGGTATTTATAGGCTTGAAGGGGTGCAAAAAGGGTTAAAAAATGGCTAGAAAAGAATTAAATGAAGAGAGGAAACAGTTGTCAATCAAATCACTTAATTGCCTAGGCGATTACTCAAATTCGCGTCCACAAATTTGGAAGTCGCGACTGCGAATTCCGAAAAATGTGAGTAATGGATAAATTTTTCTCAAGAAAAGGCGCGTCAACGGTCATATTTTTGAAAAACTAACCAAAATTCACGGTGGAGCTCAAATTGACATTTGATAGTCGGGTGAAATTGACTTGTAATTCACGACCTTGAAGAAGAAATAGCTACCGCAAATTACGAGTCAGTAAGGATAAGAATGAGAAAATTTTGAAAACATGTGATCCACTAGAAATAAATAATAAACTTATTCATCCAATCATCACTCTTGCATAACATACATAACAATCAATCATAGGATCAAAATTTTCACTTTAGGGAACTTCCATCAAGCATTCCTAATTCTCTCTTAATGAAGTTTATCCTTTATTCATTTAGAGGTTTAGTGAAAATATCTGCAAGTTGATGATTTGCGTCAATGAATTCTAACACAATATCTCCTTTTTGCATGTGATCTCTAAGAAAATGATATCTAATATCTATGTGCTTACTCCTAGAGTGTTGGATGGGATTTTTAGGGAGATTAATAGCACTTGTGTTATCACATTCGATGGGAATGTGATCAACTACTTTGCCAAAATCTTTTAATTCTTGTTTCATCTAAAGGACTTGTGTGCAACAACAACCCGCCGCCACATACTCGGCTTCCGCGGTGGATAAGGCAACCGGTACTTGCTTTTTACTAAACCACGAAACTAGGCATTCACCTATGAATTGGCAAGTCTCAAAAGTGCTTTTTCTATCTAGTAAGCTACCTACATAATCCGCATCTGAATACCCTATGAGGCTAAATGAAGAATCCCTAGGATACCATAACCCTAAGTGTATTGTGCCATGCAAATACTTAAAGATCCTTTTAATAGCATTCAAATGAGATTCTTTGGGGGAGGATTGAAACCTAGTACACATGTAAACAGTAAACATGATATTTGGTCTAGAAGCAATAAGATAAAGTAGAGATCCAATCATACCTCGATATCTCTTTTCATCTACCTCTTTACCCGATTGACCCTTATCAATTTGATGGTACTGCTCATTGGAGTTTTGGCTACTTTGCAACCATCCATTTTGAATTTCTTTAGCATTTCCTTTGTATACTTGGTTCGGTTGATAAAGATCCCTTCCTTGGATTGCTTGATTTGTAGACTAAGAAAGAATTTGAGCTCTCTCATCATGCTCATTTCAAATTCCCTAGTTATACACTTAGAAAAATCCTTACAAAAAGATTCATTAGTAGCACCAAAGATAATATCATCAACATAGATTTGAACTATTAATGTATCATGCTTGTGTTTTTTGACAAAAAGTGTGGTGTCCACCTTCCCTTTTTTAAAATCATTTTTCAAGATAAATGAACTAAGCCTTTCATACCAAGATCTTAGAGCTTGTTTCAATCCATATAAGGCTTTGTTCAATTTGAAAACATGATTTGGAAAACAATGAGACTCAAAACCAGGAGGTTGTTCAACATAGACTTCCTCCTCTATGATGCCATTCAAAAAAGCACTTTTCACATCCATTTGAAAAAGTTTAAAATTCATATGACATGTAAAAGCTAAGAGAATCTTAATGGCCTCTAATCTTGCAACGAGGGCAAAGGTCTCATCATAATATATTCTTTCCTCTTGGTTGTATCAATTGGCAACCAATCTAGCCTTGTTTCTAGTACTGAGACCTTGCTCATCTAACTTGTTCTTAAACACCCACTTATAACCTATAATTGGGTGTTCCTTAGGCCTAGGGATAAGTTCTCATACCTTGTTTCTCTCAAATTGATTGAGTTCTTCTTGCATAGCAAGTACCCAACTCTCATCATCAAGAGCCTCATCAATTGACTTTGGCTCAAGTTGAGAAACAAATGCAAGATTATTAT
>CATIWR010452414.1:0-10419 GCA_949677035.1 Omphalea diandra | reverse complement strand
TATATATATATATATATATATATATATATATATATATATATATATGAAATAAAATAAAACATACCACGATGAACATGAATATACACTTGTGTAATCCGTTTAGCTCAGTTGGTAGAGCTCAAGGCTTTGAGCCTTGTGGTCGTGGGTTTGAGACCCACGACAACCTTATTTCAATTAGGGTTTCAACCTTCTTTTTTTTTTTATGTCACATAATTGCCGATCTTGGATGACAAGGGAGAGGTCGACGACAAAAAAGATGGCTCATTCGACGTTCTCCAGTGATTTCATTTACGCATTAGAAACACCATCAACAAAACAAATCAAACAACACAAATCAAACATCAAAGAAATAACCAACACAAACTAAAGAATCATTCAATCATCAATCGTATCGTCCTGGTGCCACCAATAGTTGTACGAGAGAAGATTAGAGGCGACTTCCTTCTGGCTGGGTCTCGTCGCGAACGATTGAGAAAATCAAAGCTCGAGCTCAGAGGTTTCTGTTTGGTCCTGTTTGTGAACGAAATTGCGAAAGAAAAGAGGAATGAAAACTAGACAACGCAGAAAAAGAAGGGAAAAAAAAAAAGAAAAAATTGGCCAACGCAGGTTTCAAACCTGCGATCTCTACATGCTTTGCCTGCCTTATTAACCAACTAAGTTGTTTGCGAATTGTTTGGGAAAAGAGAGGCAGATTAAATATATCAAAAGCAATATGACCATGGTGGGATGCCCTCACTCTGGCAAAATTTTTTTTTTTTATTAATCCATTCTTAGATAAAACAAATAAATAGACTCATAATTTAATTATCAATATAAAATATTTAGGGTTTTAAATCATATACAATCTAAAACTCTGATACCATATGTAAGAATTTATTTAGGATCTAATATATGAATTTAGAACACCAATCAATAGTTAAGTGGAAACAAATTTCATACATGTCTGGGCATTGGATCCAAGATTGTTTTGAGCCATAATTACAACCATATAAATTAAAGACTAATAAACAAATAAGAAGAATTGAAAAATGAGAGCTAAGTCTTCCTCTCCTTGACATTCTCTCAAGACGGCTACCAATGGATGTAACAACTAAAGTTAGGGTTATCAAGGCAAGAGAGAGGACTTAGCCTATTTATAATGAATTTAACATGCTCACCCATCACAGACCCATGTTAAATTAGGTCTACGCATACTATCTTTCGTGTCGGCCCACTAAAGGTGTCATAAACCCATAACTTATTTGATCACAATTCAATTGGGTTTACCCCTAATCAATAAACTACATAATTCAGTCCGTTTTATAAAAAATTAAAACAAATCCATAATTAATATTAATCCACACAAAAAATTCTAACGCCTCCATCTCCCTCTGTTTTTCTGCATCTGTGATTCATAGGATTGTTCATGAATTAATGAAACTACTAAACAGTCTTAATTATTAAGAAAGAAATTTTATATATAAGTTATCATAAGAGACAAAAGACAAAATTGGAATATATATATACTTGATTTTCTAAAACAATAAATATAATAAAATAAAAAGGTTTCTACAACACTTGATAAAGAAAATAAAACAATCAACAAGATGATGTTTGGCCCTTATTATTAAATACTTTAGATCTAAATTTATATTCTTCAATTTGATTTGAGATATAACTCAATTCAAATTCACCTCAAAAAAGAGATATAAAGATAGAGTCCACCCTACTCGTTTGCGACTCCTATTTGGCTTTTTTGGGTTAATTTGAGTGTCTACGAAACATAGTATTTTAATAATCTTTCTATCATTTTCTTTGACCTTCGTAATTCATTTTATTTCCATTTATTCGAATCTTTTTTTTAAAAGAATTTTCGAATCAAATCATAAACGGCTCCCTCTATTAATCATCTACATCTGACACCTTTTAAAATATAACAGATGCCACCAATCTTTAATGATCAATAATGAAATAATAGCATAACATAATGGTATATTTTTTACGTTAGAACAATCAAATGTTTCGTTATATAAAACCAATGGTCACAAAATCATACTATTTTTATCAGTCTTTCGTTGATTATTCAAGCCAGGTTATTCTATTAAACAAGGCACCCCAGATGAGGGAAGTGTTAGGCAGGTTGATTATTCAAGCCAGTTTATTCTATTAAACCAATGGTCCTATATTTGAAATATTAGAACTATTACATTTATTAAATTTAATCTTATCTACTAAAAGTATTGAAAAAATAATTATAATAAAGTTAACTATGATTTAGTTTCATCATAAATGAGAAAACTTTAAAATTTAATAAAATCAAAATTAGTCTTGATCAAATGCTTGGAGAAAATCTGGAAAAATTGAATGTGATTCCATTATACCATGGAATCCAGAAAAAATTGGTGATTTGACTGTTGAGGAAATGAAAACTTAATTGGATGTGAAATTTACTCTTTTATTCGTTTTTAAATAAAAAATTCTTTATCATTTGGATATTGTCAGAAATCATTTAAATTATTATACCATATAAGCACACTTTTTTTTTTTTCATACATCACCTAACTAAACACATCAATCATTTAAAATATTTATGATTTAACATCTGACATGATATGAAAATATTTTAAATGCTTATGACTCTTAAAAGACAAAAAAATATTTCATATTTTAAAATTAAAATTTTATTATTATTTAAATAATTAATATATCTATATTTTAACGTAGATTTAATGGATATGACTTAATTCTATAAAAGATAGATATTAATTTTAATACAATATAAAATATTTATAAATTTTAATGAAAAAATTATTTTATAAATAATATCAATTTCTTTAAAATATATAGTTCATAATATGTTATACCTATGAAATTATTAAAATTAATGTAATAATTTTTTAATGATTTTTCAGGTTTATATTCAGCGGATCACATCAGGTTTAATCAAGTTTTTTTTATAAAAAATTTGAGAAAATTATTATTTTTTAATAAATTATGTAAAAATATTACATAAATAAAAAAAATTTGGGTTGACATTTAAAAATTAAATATCAAATGACCTAATTAGAAATATTAATTTATAGAGTAAATCCGAAATGGACCATAAATTTTTTTTACATATAAAATCCGATAAATAATTCGAACCTGACTCAACTAAAAAATATATCAACTAAAAAACAATCCAACTCGAAATGACCCAATTGGATCCCACCTCTAGATCCAATGCATCATTTTGCATATCTTACAGCCCCAATGAAGACTTTGATTAATGGGCAGAGTGGACTTATCCAAGTCGGTGCCTCACATGTATGGCTGACAAGCAGCAATACTAGTTTTAGAAGTCAGGGATCGTTTTGTTTTGCATGAAATTAGCTAAATAATTTCGTGAAATTAATTATTTGTTTGAATGTTTTTCCAACTTATAAGATTTTACCATTTCATGATAATTATTAGAAAGAAAGAATTATTTTTACGATACACTGATTGCTCCATCACAAACATATTAATTTCTTCACGTAAGAAGAAGCTAAAATCCAATTAAATCAATTTATGTCAAGATCATGTTAATTTGTTCTCTTAAGAAGAAGCTAAATTCCAATTAAATCAATTTATATCAAGATCATGCTAATTTCTTCATGGAACATTGAAGCTACAATTCCAAGTCGACAGATGCAGGGATCAGTGCTAACGTTTCTGGTACAGATACAATGAACCCAGCGGGTTAACGAAAAGGCAGACTATAAATTTAAGGTGTGATGACATTGCATTCACGTGTAAATTTTAAAAAATCACACTATTTTACTTAAAATTTAAATTTAAAACACAAATTTCATTATTTTTATTATATTATATTTTTCTAATTTTAAAATATTTTTAAGGATTATTTATATGTTTTTCAAAATAATAAAAAATTACCATATTAAACTAAACTAATCAAACTAGTTGAACTGAAAATTAATCAGATAATCAGTTGGATTTCAATCCGAATCTAAAAACATAGATATGAACAGGAATAACTGAACCCACAAATCATGCTTGTCTTACTAATTGAACGGGGCAAAACATTATTTCATTTGTTAAAAACAACAAATAGGATTTCAAAAAAAAAAAAAAATTTGAATAGCATTTAAGAGCGTAGCATTGACTACTCTATTTTATTATTTTGTAAACTAAAAGATTTTAATGTTAAACTTTTCAAGTTAATTCATTTTGCATCAGCTGTAAATAAATTATCAGAATAATTAGCTCTCTAGTTTCTATAAATTCGTAATAACATAATTCAGTGAAATATCAAATTTCAAAACTTGAAATTGCAATATGAACTGGTGGTCATTTTGATTCGATTTAAAATTTATTGAAAAAAAAAATCTGACATTTCTGACAATTAGAAAATTAAAAATTGACTCGATCTAAAGATGAATTTGACTTGAAGATCACCCACTTAACCTACCAACCCATCAAAATTAACTCAAATCGATCTAAATTAATTTAATTTAAATTTTCTTGAAATCAAAAAAGAAAATTTTTTAAAAGCTAAAATTAAGATAAATCAGCTCATATATATATATATATATATATATATATATATATATATATCAGCATACTTTTTTTTGTTGCATATATCACCTAACTAAACACATCAATCATTTAAAATATTTATGATTTAACATCTGACATGATATGAAAATATTTTAAATGCTTATAACTCTTAAAAGACAAAAAACAATATTTCATATTTTAAAAATAACATTTTATTATTATTTAAATAATTAATATATCTATTTTTTAATATAGATTTAATGGATATGACTTAATCCTATGAAAGATAAATATTAATACAATATAAAATATTATATATTTATAAATTTTAATGAAAAATTATTTTATAAATAATATCAATTTCTTTAAAATATATAGTTCAGAATGTGTTATATCTATGAAATTATTATAATTAATGTAATCATTTTTTTACAAATTAAGATATCAATGATAAAATATTTAATTAATTTAAAATTTATAAATAAAAATTTATATAAAATATCAAATAAAAGTTTGGCAACATTCAAATTATTGTTTGGTAAAGTTGAAAAATAAGAAAGTACGTTAAAATGGCATTCGATATAGAAAAAATAAGTGCTGAAAATTTAAGAGCTAAATTTTAAATGCTAAATGATTTAAATACTTAAAATTCTTAATTGTATACTTGTTTGGTATAAACTAAACCCTAAATGTTGAATCTAATTAATTTTTTTGATAATTATAATTATTAAAATACTTAGAATTATTAAGTAATAATTTTATTCTTTTCATACTAATCTAATATGTTACAAGATAAAAAAAAGTTTAAAATTATTTAAAAAATTAAATATTTTAATAAAAATACTGATATAATTCTAAATTACTGAAAGCACAAGTTAATATGTTAAAATAAAATCACAATAATTCTCAATATAAATATGAAGAGCATGGATTATTATAAATACTAAAAAGTCAAATTTTAAAAGTATACTTTTAGCTTCTTGTTGAGATTTTGTAGGAGCATATGTATCTTCACGTTTTTGAGTAAAATCGTATTGAGAAAAAAATTATTTTTGAATGAAAATTTATTAATTTATAAAGGCATATAGGTCAGTTAATAAAAATATTTTAAGAATGATTGACTGAGCGTGTTAAGTAATAATTATAAGTTAAAAATTTTAAGTTATTATTTTAAAAAATTCTAATTGAACAGAATTTTTAAATAATAAGTAAATAAAATTATCAAATAAAATTTAAAACAAGAATTTAAAATTTAAATACTGAATTGAATTACCCTAGCATGTTACATGCACTGCGAGTGTTTCTATCCTGTTTGAAATTGAGAAATCGAACTAAATTAACTGAATTTTTTTAGTTTGATTTAATTTAAAATGAGCTTGATTTGTTTTTTAAAAATTAATTAATTAATTTTTAGAATGGAATCAAATCAGATAAATTGAATAAATTAAATTTTTTGAAAAGAATTTTTCAAATAAATGACATTAATTTGATATTTACTTAAAAATAAATTAAATATACTCTATATATACATATATAGCGAATATACAATAAATTTTTGCTTTAAAATAAATTAAATATACTCTATATATACATACATAGCTAATATATAATAAGTTTTTATAAAATAATTAAAATAATATCATTTTATTTTAAAATTTCAAAAAAAAATAATTTTTTAAAAAAATTGTTTCAAATCAAACTTAACGAATTAACCCAAATTAAGTTCAATTTGATTTAATACATAAAAATTTAAAATTTTTTATAAATTTAAAATTTGATTAATTTAATTTTACTAAAAATCAAACTGAATCAAACTAATCTATGGACAACCTCAATTCAAATGATAACTTTTTTTCGTTCCCATTCGAAATGGGCTAGCATGGTTGTTATTGAACAATGATTTTTTTTTTTTAGAATAATAAAAGATATTTTCATTTATAAAAAGTCATGGCACATCTAAAAAAAATAATTTTATGAACTAACATATCGATATGAAATTGATCCTCAACACTATTAATAACTGCACATTGGCTCAGTTTTGAAATCATAATTTTATTTTCACAATGAATTTTTTTCAATGACTCTTTATTTTTATCAATTATAGAGATTTCTACCAGATATAGTGTTATAACGTGATGCATGCTAAAATTTGTACGATATAATTTTCAATTTAAATAATAAAATGTATGAACCGAAATGCATCAATTTTTTAATCAAAACAGTATTGAAAGTGTTATATTATTTGAATAGAAAATTGGATAAAATTATATTACAATCATCCCGAATTGAACCGTTGTTATGTGTGTGTGTGTGTATATATATATAAAATAAGTATTTTAATTATTTATTTTACTAGTTTATTCACTCAATTATATATACCCTGTCAACAATTATCATTCTTAATAATTAGACTATCTATTAATTATTAATTGTAAATTAGTAATAAAATTAATATTAATATTAATTTAATATTTACTATGTAAGTTATTATTTTTTGAATAATTAAAAGTGAGAAATATAAAATTTATTTTATATCAATTCATAAAGATAAAAAATAGAAAGTTTAAGTTTTAATAAATTGAAATAACTGAATATCAAAACTGGTATTGAACCAAACATAAGCATATAAATACAAAAATTTGGGTCATTATTTTAATCTTGGATTAAATGGCATAATTTTAACTTTTAAATAAAAATATTATTTTTAATTTTTATAAAACAATAAATAAAACAAAAAGGCTTCTAAAACAATTGATAAAAAAGTAAAATAATCAAGAAAATGATGTTTGGCCCTTACTATTAAATACTTTATATCTAAATTTGTCTCAAAAAATAGAAATAAGGATAGAGTTATATCTAAATTTGTCATTAGATCGAAACATAAAGATGATTTATAAGTCAAATTGCTGATAATTTCGAGCTTTCTAAAATAAAAATAAGAAATTTATTGATTTAAATAATATTAAATTTGGATCACCTAGAGTTAGATTAGATTTTTCAAGTTTATATTCACCGGATCACATCAGGTTTATTTTTGAAAATTTTTGACATTTCAGATTTTTTTTATTCCAATCTCTGTTTTAAGAGAATTTTCTAATCAAATCTGGTATATTTTTTACGTTAGAACAATCAAATATTTCGTTATATAAAACCAGTGGTCACAAAATCATACTATTTTTATCAGTGGTCACAGACCAGTCTAGACTTTCGTTGATTACTCAAGCCAGGTTATTCTAATAAGCAAGGCACCCCAGATGAGAGAAGTGTTAGGCAGGTTATATAGTGTTATGTATCTGAAATATCCCATATTTGAAATATTAGAACTATTACATTTATAAAATTTAATCTTAGCTATTGAAAAGTATTGAAAAATCAATCATAATAAAGTTAACTATGATTTAGTTTCATTATAAATGAGAAAACTTTAAAATTTAATAAAATCAAAATTAGTCTTGATCAAATGCTTGGAGAAAATCTGGAAAAATTGATTGTGATTCCATTACACCATGGTATCCAGAAAAAATTGGTGATTTCACTGTTGACGAAATGAAAACTTAATTGGATGTGAAATTTACTCTTTTTTTCGTTTCTAAATAAAAAATTATTTATCATTTGGATATTGTAAGAAATCATTTAAATTATTATTATTTAAATAAATTATTGTTTTTATTTTTGTCCCAACATATGAATGAAAAATTGTAAAAAATAAAGTAATTATTTTAATATAATGAGTGACACAAAATTTTTTATAATAAATGGTTTTGCTATCATTGTACTATGTTTATAAATTAGTTTAAATTATGATATGTGATTTGAATATAATTGTATATGAATTTAGTTCAATTACTTATTTTCATTATATATAGTGATTTGCTTAAAAAAATAAATTATATTTAATTTATTAACCATTTAAACAAAAATAAAAAATTTTAATCAAGTTTTGTTTCATAAAAATTTGATAAAAAATAATTTTAAAGAGAAAATTATTATTTTTTCTTAATAAATTATGTAAAAATATTGTATAAATAAATAAAAAAAAATTCTAGTTGACATTTAAAATTGAATATCAAGTGACATGATTCAAAATATTAATTTCTAGAGTAAATCCGAAATGGACCGTAAATCTTTTTTACATATAAAATTTGATAGATTATCCGACCTGACTCAACTCAAAAATATGTCAACACGAAAATAATTTAACTCGAAATGACCCAACTCTATCCCACCTCTAGATCCAATGCATCATTTTCCAATCTTACAGCCCTAATGAAGACTTTGATTAATGGGCAGAGTGGACTTCTCCAGGTCGGTGCCCCATATGTATGGCTGACAAGCAGCAATATAACTAGTTTTAGAAGTCAGGGATCGTTTTGTTTTGCATGAAATTAGCTAAATAATTTCGTGAAATTAATTATTTGTTTGAATGTTCTTCCAACTTATAAGATTTTACCATTTGATGATAATTTTTAGAAAGAAAGAATTATTTTTATTGTGTAGCTCACGTTGCTAAAATTCGACCCATTAAACATTTCATGAACTAAAAAGCCAAAAAGAAGGGGAAAAAAAGCGTGAACGTTGTTCGAGTATTCTGCCCACTCATGTTTAACTTGTCAAAATGTTGTCGCCATATTCGATACAGTGATTGCTCCATCACAAACATATTAATTTATTCACAAAAGAAGAAGCTAAAATCCAATTAAATCAATTTATGTCAAGATCATGTTAATTTGTTCTTCTAAGAAGAAGCTAAATTCCAATTAAATTAATTTATGTCAAGATCGTGTCATTTTCTTCATGGAACATTGAAGCTACGAATCCAAGTCGACAGATGCAGGGACCAGCGTCAGGGTAAAAGTTCTGATTACTTCTCCAAGGAGTGGCATTGGGAACCTTGCAGGGACCAGTGCTGACGTTTCCAGTACAGATACCCGGTGGGTTAACGAAAAGGCAGACTATATAGAGAACAACTAGTTTTAGCATCTATTCTTGTCCAGAAAAAATGGCAGTGACAAAAGAAATCAAACAAGGAAAATTAATACAGAAATTCACGTGATTCAGCCAATTCGACTAGTCAATTCAACCTGCGTCCACATATAGAAAGAAGATTTACGTGTTTTCTATTTTTTTAAAAACAAAATGTGATACCAAATGTAACCTTAGATTTAAATTTAGATTCTGGAGTTGGATTTAGCTATTTTCATATGGCAATAGAATTTTACAGTCTCAATTTTATAGGTGGCAATTTTTATCTTTGGGCTCAAACTCATGGAGGTAGGGACCATGAGCCATCGTTGTCTCGTGGGAGGAGAACTACGAGCACTAACTACAAGACCATTGTCCTCATACATGTCGCTGCCAAATCATAAACTCTTATATCAATTTTGAGGATTGAGGAGTGCCCAACACAGTGGGGAGGACCATCCATGGGCCTTGTGAGCAATATATTCATAAGCTGGACAAAACCTTAAGGCAATGAGCTTATGGCTCCTTCTAACTTATATGCATGCACCTTATAAATTTTCTGTTCCTTTCATGTGCGATGGAGAACACTTGCTCCCTTATAAATGATATGGTTGTTTATCATTGCAACTCCTTTTGTTGTTGCAACCAAAATAAAAAATTATGAGTTTGCATATATTTGGCAAATTTTTGATATATATAATATAAGTTGGTTAGTGTAGCAAGCATACGCTTAGTTATAATTTAATAATAATTATAGTTACAATTGGTTATATTTATTGTATACCTTGCACTTTTTTTTAATAATCATAATATTAATATGAAGTATTACATTTTAGTCATAATACTTATGTTTTATTGTACTAATATGAGTATATTTATATTCTATTTTGTAATAATTATAATTATGAATATTAAATATGTTATTAAATATTCCAGTTC
>CATIWR010452365.1:0-35712 GCA_949677035.1 Omphalea diandra | reverse complement strand
CTTTTCTTTTCAATACACTGAGAGAGACACAGATATGTTGTGAGCGGGGGGGTCACAACACTCTCTATATATATATATATATATATATATATATATATATATATATATATATATATATATATATATATATATATATTAAGGCATTTTTGGGAGGGGACTTGGTCCCCATCCAAGATTTTCTTTTACTCTTCTAATATGGCTTTTCTTATTTTGTTTAATCCATTATTTTTAACTTTTTTTTTCTTTTGCCCTTCTTAAAAATTTTAATATTTTGGCATTTCTTAAATAATTTTTACTAATTGTTTCCTTTCTCTTATACACCTAGTTAGTTTTACAATTTAAATTAAAAACTAAATCTTTATGTATGCATGATTTATATTTTTCTATTTATTAATATATTTTTACTTTTTATGTATGACTTTTTTTTTTTACAAGTGAAATTGCTTTTACGTTAAAAGTGATGATTAAAAAACTCTAACTTTATATATATTTATGTAAAATAAGAGTTATATATTTTTTATGATTTTATTGAAATTATTTTTCACTTGATAGTGATTTTATTAATTTAAATATCTAATTAGAGCATATCATATTTTTAAAAAATAAGAGCTAAAATTATATTTAAATTATTT
This sequence comes from Omphalea diandra, assembly GCA_949677035.1. Taxonomy (NCBI): domain Eukaryota; kingdom Viridiplantae; phylum Streptophyta; class Magnoliopsida; order Malpighiales; family Euphorbiaceae; genus Omphalea; species Omphalea diandra. The sequence continues at coordinate 35,080 of CATIWR010452365.1, read as the reverse complement.
GGAAATATAATTAAAGAATTCATAATAAGTTTAATTTTAAAATAGATAAAATCAGTACCTTAAAACTTTGTTTGTTTCACAAGAAATATTTTTGAGAAAATTATTTTTCATATTTTTCTCTATTGGCACATTTAAAAATCGATCAAAAAATATTTTTCTAATTAAAAGAAAAATTAAATTATTTTTCAAAAATGACTTCACATTTTGAAAAAAAAAATCAATTTTCACACTTTTACTTATTAAAATAATTAAAAAATTAATTAAATATATGCTAATTAATATGTCAACTATTGGCAATCACCTCCAAATTCTTCAGCCACCACCAATGGTTGGCAGATGGCATCCATCATTGGATAATCATAAAAAAAAAAAAATTCAACTTTATTATTTTTGTGTTTTTCTTTTATATTTAATTATAAACTAAAAATATAAAAATTTTAATGAATTTTAAAAATTTTAATAATCATTTTTATGAAAAATTAATATATTTCTAAACACGCCAAATACTAGAAAATAATTTTCTTATGATTTTTTTGGATACAATTAAATAATAGAAATAAGTTATTTCCCAAAAATATAGTTTTATTTTTCATGAAATAAGCTATTCTTTGTGAAATAAACAGAATTTAAATGTGCATATTTAGTAATAATAACATATCTACATTATATTAAGCATTTTAATTTTTGACAATATCATCTAATTTTATAATTAAACTAATTAAGCTTATATGATTTTCATGATTTAAAAAGGCACAATTTATTTTTTCCAATACATACAAATGTAATAATTAAATTAATTTAGGTATTTAATTGTCACTCTCAAAATCTTATCTTGCGTCGCCCGCCCCTGATTGGAACCTAATTCACATAGAGCATAGCTTCAAATCAATGTTGTGGTTGGTCACATGTTGAGGCAATTGCGCAACTCTTATTAGCCGTTAATTATCTATCTATGACGTCTAAGATCAATTAACTTTTTATTGATTAATAATTTAGAATAAGTTACTGTAGGAGAAAATAGTCTCAAATATGACATATTTGCCAGTTAATATACCCCAATACTAAATTTCTTGTTATCTAAACTCTGACTAATTAGATCAGTTTGAAGTTATAATCATTAAACTAAAGATTATTATATCAGCACACCAAATAATTGTTATCATGAACTTAATTATATGAGACGTGAACCACAAAAATCTTCAATGGATAATAACAATTGGTAAGTCAATCAGAACCCATTAATGCAAAAAAAAAAAAAAAAGAAGAAAATTACAGCTGACAATCAACTTTTTCAATGGGTAATATGAAACACATTAACCACGTTTGGAGAACCAAACCGTGTCGTATACATCAATTAGGCTTGTGCATTAATATTCCAGAGCCCAGAAAAGATGGAATATTTATATATGCATGGAATTGTAATTTCACTAGTTGCTGTTGAACATATATCAGCTCCTTACTCAACTTCCAAGCATATACACATGTCATTTTCCTTCTAATAAATTTATGGTTTGTCATATGGGCAAAGTTTGGAATTTTGAAATCAGAACAAGTTCAAATAATTTCTACAAAGTTGTATAATCTTCAGCTACTTTTATTAGGGTTGGAGTTCTCATTAATTATATCACAACCACAATTTGGTTTTTGACTTTTGACTAATGATTTTATGCCTTTTTGTTATGATTTAAAGGTCCAGACAATAGTTGACATCTGATTGCTTTCACATTTATTAATAGTGCAAATTAGAAGAATATATTCTTTCTTTTCTTTTTTTCCAAATTATGTAACAAATTTCTTATATTGACCATCAAATTTTCATAAATTTCCAACATTTATACCAATCAAGTCTCTATTTATATTTCTTCTTCTATTGCAATATTCATATCTTCACATTCAAGACATGGTTTTATATAAATATATGAAATACTATTACTATTTGTTTATAATTTTTAGAAGGAGAATTTGTGGTTGTTTCATTTTTTAATTACAAAATAAAGTGCACTTATTAGACTGGCAAATGAATCAAGTCAGATAATTGGATACTATTAATTTTAAATTATAAATTGAGTTGAATTACTTTGAGTTGCAAGTAAATCAGATTATGATATTAATATACATAAACAAATTCATATTATTTTTAGGCCGAATTGAATCATTTCAAATTATCCATATTTTGAATCAAAAATTATTATTTTAATTTTTTAAAAAAATTTTGAACATTCCTAATAATTCATTTATAGTCGATTAGAATCAAGTCCATTTAAATTTATATGCATATTAAATTAATTTAATTTAAAAAATTTATATTTATATTGAATTCAAATCATTTTAAATCTTCTTCTAAATCAAATTTAATTTTTGAATGCAATAAAATTATCAACTCTAGCATTTAATGTATCATAACTTGACAGGTGATGAGGATGACTTGGTGAATTGTCTTATATATATATGTTAAGATAAAATAAATTGAATGACTTCATTAGACACTACCAATTAACATAAAAGGGAATATGTTGAACGAACTTCAAAATTTTTATCAAAAAATTAAAAAATAAATAAATAAGACTTTCTATCTAGAAGTTTAGTTTTGAATTTCATTAATTTGTAAAAGAAAAGGTACGTGTAGTGCTTTATATTTAATTTTAATTTTTATATGATATAGTGACACTAAGGAATAATTCCCTTATTCTCATAAATTACTTCTCATCCTAACTTTAGCTTTTTTTCAGCATCTCAAAACAGAAATTTCCAGAACTATATTTTATACATCCAATTAATTGATGATTCTCCACTTAATGAATGGAAAATATAATTTCGTGAAATGAAGGAGAGATAACCATTTTATAATTTAAAATTAAACTAGAAAAGATAAATATTGGATAAAACGATATATAGTCTCAAAACAATTCACATTATGGACAACCAAAACCCGTTGGTTGGAATAGTTATAGCAAGCAAGAAAGGTGGAGAGGACAAATGGGAATTTTGTGAAAAGCAAAAGCATAAAAAGGATTTGGTTAAATGCCCCAATAAACAAGACCCAAGTCCTATACCCTACAAGAAGAAGGGAAAAATAAAAATACTTCATTGAAAGTATCCTTTAGATGCAGTTATCCTAAGCTATCCAAAAGGAACCTTAAGGAAAAAGATGATACATCCTAGAAAATTCTTCAACTATATATATATAGACTCTATCATCTTCACAACATAATCATTTTTTATATGCTCTAAGCCCTTGCACACGTCAAAGAATGTTTCATAGTTTTTTTAATGGATTTACACATGACAAACTCATCTTAAGGATTACCCTATTTTTTAATCAATCATAGATTTCTTGTGTATAGCCCATTAGTCCTCTAAAGCAAAGTGGTCACTTTCTTTGGATGATATAATTAACGTGACATTGTCTTAACCTTCTTTCTTCTTGTAATAAAATTCTCAAACGTATTTACAGTCTAATGATTGAGTGTCTATATTTTACATTACATTTAAATACATCATATTAAAAAAAATATTTATATATATGATTTAATTGTTTGAACGGTTGTATTTATAATGTAGCAGAACAACATCCAGATCTTGACATCATTTCTCCTTTAAAATTTGTAAAAAAAAATAAGAAGAAAAAATTGAAGAGATAGATATGGACTGTCACACTGTCATCATTCTTCTATATGATTGTTTTGATTAAAATAGAGAGCACCTTATCCAGAAATCTTATGTTCATCTCTATTTCTATTTCCATCAAAAACTAATATATATTCTTGTCCACATCAAAAGTGCCAATGATTTATTAATCAAAAGCAACCTGCTAATCCTTCCAATATTGGGATTAATGTTATCTTGAATCTCATCAAACAAAACAAATGTAATTGATCTACCATGAGGACCCTCCTATAATACAACACGTCATATATATATTATGGCAACAGTAAGCACCAAAGCAAGTCATCTAGATATTTAATTCTAACATAATCCCTTATTAATTTATTCGCTTTCCATACCTTATTTGTATATATCCCATGGTCTTGTTTCTATTTGTCTAATTCCATGGCATACTAATTAGTGCACTTATTCATTTATCAATTACTCATAGAAAACACACATTACTTAATTTCTATTGCATTTTTCAGGATTATGATTCGCGTGATTGCTTTTCATGTTCTATCTTTTATGTTTTAGCTTAACACGCTAACATGGTATCAATAATGACATGTCATTAGAGTGGTTCAGATTGAATTATTTTGGGTTGTATATTTTTGATGAATTTAAGTTAAACTATTTTGAATTGGAAGCCAAGTCACGTCATCCGGCCAAGGTAAAAAAAGAAATTTAGATTATTTTAGATTAAATCACTTTTAATTTTGACTTTTATTTAAAATAAAAAATATTATTTTAATTTTTAAATAAATCTTAATTATTTTAGATAATTAAATTAGATCAATCAGTTATTTTATGGTTATATCAATTTAGATTAATCTACAAATCAGATTGGGTCAACTTCAAATCTCTTTTCATTTCAAATAGAATCAGATTATTCTCAAAAAAATTCAAATTAGGTAAAAAATTACCACCTCTACATATTATATTAAGTGAAATAAATAAATCATACGAATATCGTATTTCATCAATTAAATTCTCCCTTCAAGTTGGCTCAAAAGAATTTATTTGCATTGAATTTAATAAAGTTGTAAAAAAATATTTTTCACAATTTCTTAATGTATTTAAACTCAAGATAATATAACATCTATTAGTACAAAAATTATAAAATATGTACTATTACTAATAATAATGGTACGAGAAATTCCTCAAACAAAAAATAATGGTACGAGAAAGGGTTTGAACAGGATAATATTAAACAGAGGCATGCGGACACATGTGAATTCATATACTCTCTGTTCCTTTTTTTTTGGGATTGAGAATATACCCTCTGTTTCATTAGGAATGGAAAAAAATATATATATTCTGTAATTGATTCTTTCAAGATTTGGAGGGAGGGGGGAGAAATAGCTGTAACATCTTGAATGCATGGTAGACGGAATGAGTGTGGAACAATGGTCAACCGTGTTTGATGCAAAAATGGGGCATACCCCATAAGGCCAAGTTGAGCCGAACGACCTTATCCACATCTCATTTATCTCCATGCATGAAACTCCAAAAGAAACAGCAGAGTCAAGGAAATGGGCATGGAGGACACGTGTCGATAAGGGGTTGGAGCCGACGTGATGTCCACTTGGCCACAACATGGCTAACCCATGTGTCAAAAGAGGCAAAAATAGAGTCATAAATAGGGAAAGAACAAAGAGATGAAGGAAGGAAGGAGCAAGCAAGCAAGCACATGGGTCGGTGCAGGAGGCAGTAATAAAATCCAAAGTACCTCCTTTTGGGGCTTATAAATAGCACAGACCGTTTGCCCCACTATAAGTATAACATACAATGATATCTCCACAACTGTCATCTTCACGTGCTCTGCCTGCTTTTGCCTTCTTCTAATCACTGCTACCCGTACTACTACTACCACTCCTACTATTACATAATATATAATCTATTTTTTGCCTACAAATCTTATCCATCCATACCAATCTATCTGCTGTGCTGCATCTTTTTGGTACCCTTTTGGTGTTTTTTGTTCAAGGGTCGTTATAGCTTATCATAATACTAAATAGAGAGATATATACATCTCATCATCAGTTTTGTTCGTTGGTTGAAAAAGAAAGGTTGCTATACCCTAAGGTTAATCTCACTTTCTCTATAGCATGGAAAACAAGAGGCACGGACATGGTGGTGGTAGTGCTACTTCTTCTTTGGCTCATCTTTTTGGCCCTAAAGACTCTTCTTCTTCTTCCTCTTCTTCAAGTGTTTTTGGCTCCATTTTCTCTCCTCCGTCAACGGTATTTTATTTATTTTGCATGCTTTTATTATTTCCTTCTATCTTTCTTCTTTCTTCTTTTTTTGGAAAAGATATTTCTTCTTCCTTCTTTTGTTATATGTTGTGGTGTTTCTTGCTATTAGCTCATCTCAATCACTATTAATAAACATGATAGCTTCATGTATCAAATTCATAATGCTTTCGATGCATGGGATTTTATAGTGTTAGTTTTGAGGTATCAATGTTTTTATAAGACAGATTTGACAAATTACTGTAGATAGGATGCAAGTAGTTGCTTCGAATATTGGAATATTGTATTTCTTGGGAAGATTGGATTTGATCCATCTCTATATACTCTTGTATGTATAGATGCCTCTTTTTTATATATATATTTTATTATCTTTAACACAATTTTATATTGATTCTTTCTGTTGTCGTTCCATTTCTATTTTTCCAATTATAGGGGCTGGGAAGGGAGTCTGCGGGATTTATGGGAAATCAAGCTGGAAGTAGCAGTTATGGGAATCCAGGTATAATCTAAAAAGACCCTGGAGAAAAAGAAAAAATATATATATTATGTAAATATCTTTAATTTTATTCTGCCTATCTCTTTTCCAAGGCAGTTTAAAGAAATTTATTTAAACAGTACTTAGAGAAAATAATGTCTAAAAAAAGATAAAATAATTTTAAGTAACATCAAATTATAACATAAAGTAGATTGAAACTAAAATTGTTGAAAAGAAATCTGTCTATAGACTTCTATTGTCATGTCAGAATAATTCCATCTGTTAATAAAAGCTCAATAATGTGCATCTTACGCCTCAAACTTTATGAAGTCCACAATCTTTCCTGATTTTGGTGCTATTGGAATGAAATTCAATTTTGCTTGAATTGAATTTGGGTACTTTTCAGGTAACACCAATTACCAAAGCAGCAAAGGAGGAAGTACTAGTGGCAAAGATACTAATTCTTCTATCTACCAAAATGAAACACTAGAACCTTGCTATTTTAGCTCATCAATTTACTATGGTGGCCAAGAAAATTATTCCCCCAGGACCAAGAACTCGGAATCTCATCATACTGACAGTGTAATGTTATCAACCAAAAAACAGACAAATTTGAGACACCATGTAGTTAATTTATGATAAATTGATTTTTTTTTTTTTTCTTTTCTTAATCAACAGTTCAAGAAAGAAGATAGAAATGATGATCCCAATGACAACAATGCTAACAGTGCTTCAAGGGGAAATTGGTGGCAGGGTATGTATGTATGCATGCATGCATGCATGTTAGGCATATGTATGTAGCTCGTAAATTAATTGTAATTTTATGACGCTGAAAACTTTGGAACATTGATTTTCTTCAGGTTCACTCTACTACTGAGCTCCAGCCCAGTCCATAACATGTAACTTCAGTAACTATAAACTAAGGTTTGTAGTCTTTATTTTCTAGCTGCAAAAATTAGTCAATCTTAATCAAATTTCGTTGTTCATCTTTAACCCATCTCTCAGCTCGCTAAGTTTGACTTACTTTGTTATGGCGCAGGAGCTATGTATGGTTATGATCCACCTTCATATACTATAGCAATAAGATGATATATTATGGTAGGACTTGGGATATTACGTGTTGGTGGTGTTGGGTTCTTTTTGTCCCAACTAGTCTTGTACATAAAATCTCTTGTGTTGTTACAGGAAGTTTGATGTCTTCCTTCTTGTATACTATGTTTCTCTTCCTTCTTGTATACTATGTTTCTCTTTTGCATAACCTAATACTATATGTAATGAAACCTCAATTCCTGGGTTTTTAGTCTTAACCATACCTATTTATGGACTCTCTCAAACTTGATAACAACTTCTGCGGGAAGATAATTATGGATTAAGCATTGATTATAGATTAGATTTGTGTTGGGTAGTTAAGCACCTGTAATAGGTAAAACAACATGAACTATGAAGGTGGTCAAAACAAAATGACATTCATCGCATCAAGATCACCTGCAAATTAATCCTTAAACCAACATAAGATGGCTTATCTATTAGTACCCAGATCAATACACAACTTATTCAAGCCAATTAATGCAACTTGCAATAATATTCCCGTTGTTGTTCAATTATTGGAACACAAACTTTTATTTAGTATCAGATGCCTGGAAGTCACAATAAAGTTTTTTGCTAGAATAAACTAGCTATATAAGTAGAAGTACATTACAGGGTGTTCCATGCCTAATATTGCTCCTCAGGGCAACGTATAATCTGCAAGAAAAAAAAGCCAATTTCAATGAGTTATAATCTGAAGTATCTATAAACACAATAGCTACTTTAATTGACTTGAAACATAAAGTGAAGTTGCAAACAAACCTCCACACTTATAGCCCGCAGGACGATCAGCAATAGCACAGCGTTTGGGAATGGTGACCGCGATTTCTGGCCTGATTCCAGAACTCTTAGCAGTGTCAGAAAGCATAACAGCACAGAGGCAGGCTGGGTTCTTACCAATTTTCTTTACCTGACCACAGCACTGGGCAGAAACTGGTGCATTTGTATCCTGTGCTGCTGATGCACAAGGTGCAAGCTTGAAAGCTTCCCTATCAGAAAGCGGTGGATTTCCCACATTCATCAGCCCCATCAACTCTATTAAACCTTGCAATTCCAGTTATCACAAGAAACATCACGAAGCAAAGGGACTTCATTAGAGCTGCCATTTGTTTAACCAATGCGGCAATCAATTCTCAACTGCATAGGATTTTATACAGAAACAAGCTAATGAAAGGTGCTTACACGGGAAGTCCATTAATCATAGAGAAGATAGCACTAGAACAAAATTCATTTCGTTTATTGCATTACCTACTATTCCATAATTAGATTCAAAATTTTTATCTGGCTATTGCTATAAGTCTTTGCAACCATTCCCACTTCTTTTTTATCCTTTAAGTTTTTTATTTTTTATTTTTTTTGGGAGGAGACACTTCTTTTTATCCTTGAAGGGAGCAAAGAAGAGCTTTTCATGAGAAGTTGACAGCAGAGCAATCCAGTGTAACCAATTCACCTTTTCTTTTCAACCAATTCAGCTTATCTCTGCGACCGTTCCCACTTATTGTTTTCTTGTCATTAGGCATTAAGCAGCATATGAAGAAGCCTAGTTTGCCAAAATACAACTCTTGTATAACCGCATGATTCACCACGGAAGAAAAGATTAAGCTCAGTAGATGAGTTATCAAATGAATTGTTCTTGCATCCACTTTTTTACCCAAAATATTTATCTACTAAACCATCCATGGTGTTGAATCCCCTTTCAGCAGCAAAAATAGGTGAGGAATGAACACTACTAGCTCTATAAAGGAATTGATGAACAAAACAAAGAGCTAAGTCTAATGATTCAATTACACTGTAGTTTGTTTCCTTTGGCTGTCTGTATGTTTCATCCAATTTAAACACAGGATGAACAAATTTCTCTTATTCTTATCAAAATGAGAGTGGAGAACAAGAGGAACAGAAAGAAGAAAGCATAACCAAACAATTTCCATCTTCTCTCAACACAATCTCAATGCAAAACACTGTTATAAGCATTCAATAAACTCAAAACTCTTTTTTCTACCAACTGGTTTTCAGAATAAACAGAACAACACACCAGATGAAGAGTGCAGTTGACATGAAAAGCAGCAAGGGAATTTGAAGGTATTCAATTAGCAGAAAATGTTGGTTCAAAATAAGCATCCACATTGCAATGTAAAAGCAATTCAAACATGAGGCATTCCTTTATTTGTATGTATATCTTCACCTTGTAAAATCTAATTTTTTGATCAATCATCATGCTAAATCCTGACGTCTTCCTTCAGCAGAATCCAACGCATTTCTTGAAAAATTAAGGCAACTAATCCCCGTTCATCTCTTCATCCATTATCCATACATCTACATCCACTTTGGACACCTTCTCCAAGAACAGTCTTTATTCATAAATATCTTTTTATTCATATCAGCATCACACTGGACTTATGATTCATTAACTGCAATGCATCTAGCACACGATACCTCTAACCCCCTGCTTCTTGAAATGGAAAATCACCCATTCTAGACTCTCTTGGCACAACCCACTCTTCTATCTTTCCATTAAGAACCCTTTTTCCCCACCAATCCAATAAATATTCCACAAGTGGAAGCTATCATGATCCAACTGCCGCCCACATCCCTCCCCAACCCCCCCCCCCCCCCCCTCTCCAATCCAATAAAACAATATTTACCCACTTTACCTTCACCCATTATCACAACACCAAGCCTCACTTCCCCTCCACTCCATCCCCCTACCACTAGAAAACAAAAACAAACTAACAGGTTATTCACACACCACAAATCCTCGAAAAGAAACAAGATATAGCTTCTCCATAAAAATAAATTGCAAGTCTAAACCTCACTCAGGGCCAAATTTTTTTAAAAAAAAAATCCCAATAAATCACATTTAATTATATAAATATAAAAACATCCCATCATTTTGATTTAAGCCAAGCAATAAGATCCTCATAATAATAGTACTCCAAAAATTATAACATTATGGGATCACATACAAAATCAAAATTCATTCATTCTTATCTAACGAGTAAAAGCATACAAAACAACAGAAACATAAATCAATAACGCAAGAGGTACAAAAACAACAAGAGGCACAACCGCAGCATAACTATGCCCGCTCCCACAAGCCAAAGTCCCAACCTTGAACTGCACCACATTAATCAACGCAAGCATCAAAAACACACACCCAGAAACCGACCCGATCCCCGACACCAACATCCCTACCCGAAGCAGCTCCTTGTTCATGTGCGCGAAGAACTCCGGCATGTGATGGAAACGAGATGAATTGTCGCCGTTGTGGGCGATGCGAAGGGCCTGCTTGAGGGCGAGGGCGAGAAGGCTGGAGAAGAGGAAAGAGCTGAACGAGTAGACGTGGAAGGCTACCAGGTTTTCGACGATGGTGGACCCCGCCGCGCAGGGGGAGGTTGGATCTGTTATTAGGGAGTTGTTTGGGTCGCTTGGGTTCCAAGCTAGGCCCAGGAAGACGGCGAGGGTGAAGAGGGAGTTTACGTTTATGATTCCGTCTAGGGCGGTGATGTGGATGCTTGTCGTCATTTGATCGGGTGGTGGAGGAGACGCGGAGGTGCTTGACGCGGTTGGTGATGGATTGGCTGAGGAAATAAGGGGGAAAGTGGGTTAAAGTGGACGAACTGTACGGTTATTCACAGAAGGGGTGAAGTATACGCTACCGTTTTTTGGCTTTTTTAGAAAGTGAAAGTGAAAAAGATGGACCGCCGTTGCCGGGGATCGAACCCGGGTCGCCCGCGTGACAGGCGGGAATACTCACCACTATACTACAACGACGCACTGGATCTGAGTCTCACTCTAATTAATTTCAATTATATTATCAATTTAATTTAACAGCTATTTAAAAAACTTTAAATATGAGTTTAATTTAAATCAAAACCTAATTCACAAGAAAGAATTTCTTTTTTCTTAAAAATTACTATTGATGATAGTAGTGATATGATTGCACCAAATATACCTCAAATAAGTTTGTGATACTTTTTCAATTTCGTATTTGATTTATGTTGAATTTTATGTTCTGCTTTTAAGTATTATCAAATTTTAACTGTATACAAATTGTGGGTAATTTTTGTTTTCATTAAATCTTAAATTCATTATGGTTTATTTTTATAGTTTACCTTATAATATATCATTTCGCCATTCATTTTATAAAAATAAATTTAAATATCCCTTTAGTATGTTTTTTTATTAGACATAATAGTGATTCTCTCTATAACTAGTGATTTTTCCATTAATAACTAGTGTTTTCATTAGATCTTAATAGCCACTTAGCTCATCTAGTAATTGATACCCTCAACGTCGTTCTCCTGGCTCCAAGATCAGACTCTTCGATCCAACATTATCATCGCTATTGTCTACTCTATCCCTCGCTCCAACACCATCATCATTGCCATCTCCTCATTTTCGATTTTCGCACTATTCTTAATTTGCCCACCCACTCTGCCCTCATTGAACTTTTTGTCGTTGGTGGATAATCAAAAAAATTTCATCGAGGATGTCAAGCGAATATGCTTTGGAATGAGAAGATTACTTGATTAGCTTAAGCAAATAATACGGCTATTGCTTGAGCTTGGTTCTTGGCGCAAACACTCTACACGTTGAGCAGCACCGTTGATTCTTCTTCTTCTCTTGTGACTCTGCAAGTCATTCAATTCACCCTCCAACATTATTAACTATCATTGCCTCAGCCATGAGCATGTGCATATTTGGCCGCGTCATCAGGTGGGTTTTGATTTTTGACTGATTTTAATATTTGATTTTGTGTATTGAGTTCAAATTTGTTTATGGTGTTTCATACGATTTTGGTCGTTTAGGGTAATCTTCGAGAATGCTAAAAGAATTTACAATTTTATTTTTTGAATTTGAATTATTTTTCTAAAAATTTTTATAATTCTTGGTAAATTGGGAATATAGAGATTTGATAAAGGAAAAAAAAAATTAAGGGAAAGTGAAAATATTATAGTCATTTCATATAAATGTAACAGCAAAATAAATGAAAAAACCTTCAAATTAACGTATCAAAATATATGGACATTATATTTTATTTTTATAGAAAAAAGAATGAAATACTATATTAAGAGAAACTACAAGATTAAAATAGTAACCATTAAATTTTTTTAATCTCGAGAATATAATCTTGTTTATGACTTAATTTTGTGTAGAATTTTTTTGTTTTGTACCTAACAAAATTGGATTTCAAGTTAAACAATTTTAATTTATGATGCACGAAAACTTTTGTAGGAAACTACAATCGCGTTTCATAAATGTTTTCTTTCTGAAACTATTTCAGGTATATTTCTATAATTTTGAAGGGAAACGTTTGAGTAAACTTACCGAAACTCTTTTGAAATTTTCTAATTGATTTATTTAACATCCTGGCATGATGGGCATTTAGTCTAGTGGTATAATTCTCGGTTAGGGTGCGAGAGGTCCCAAATTCAATTCTCGGAATGCCCCGGACCAAAAGCAAAGGGTTTTTTGGTAAAATGGTCCTCAATATCTGCAACAAGAACAAACAATTTGATACAAAGCGATAACATTTATGTACTACTCTCAGTCTCACCTGCATAAAAGCCATCACTCAGTGTAACCATCAATAATCTATAACCCAAACAAACATTTAACCAACAAATTAAACAACAATAATTGATTACATTAGCAGGCTTTTCTATCATGAGTGTACTCCTACTCTGTCTCAAACTATATTTCCATTCCTTTTTCATCATCGAACTCTTAGCTGACTACTTTTAAGTTACAATATAATTAGGAGCATTTGTTGTGATTATCCTTCCTTTTTTCATGCCCTCAACCTTCTGTGCTATTTGGATTTGGACATGACCCTTCAGTTGAATTCCCACATATCTTTGCTTTTGCATCCACACCAAGATAATTTGTCAAAACTCTTTTCACTCCAAATCCACGACGGTGAGGCTTGTTGCTGTTGTTGTTCAAGGTAGTGATGTTGTGTAGAAATGGATTTCTCTCTCCCGTTGCAGGACTAATAAGTGGTGCGGGCGAAAAGCTTGGCATACTAAATGTTGTTTTGTAAGGGGTGCCTGAGACAGGCACGGAGTAAGGGATTGAAACCTTTTTGTGAGCAATGACACTAACTGTGGAAACAGATAGCTTATCTGAATGTTTAGTCAAGTCATCCACATATAACAAATCATCGATACGGCCCACAATGTTGAATGCCAAGCTCTCTAGAACTCTTGAATAGCTTTCAAGAATTGATTTTCCAACATCCTGAAATTTTGAAGACAAAGTATAGCTCACATAAATAATATAGAAATATAATGCAATTCTAGGAACAAACAGTTATGGAGAGAAGTCCAACCTTGTTGAATTGAATTTTGCTGCTATCCAAATTGGTCTGGCTTAGACTAGGGAACCGTTGCTTCAAGGAAAGCAGGAGGCTTTCCGCTCTATCTGCAAGCATTTCCCTCTTATTATCTCCATCAATCATAAAGTCCTTGACCATCTCCCATGATGACCTTGTAGTCAACCGATTTGGATTAATTGGAGGTTTCGGATGAGCTCTTTTACGCCATACATAAATTGCAGATTCGACACGGTTTGCGATCTCTAGAGCAACATGCTCAGTGGACAGGTCTAGGCAATCAAGCAAGCACTCTGCAGAAAACTGATCTGAAGTAATATACCGGTATATGAGGTCCCCTAGACAAGCTCTTCCATTCTGAAACAAATTAAATGGAGTTGAATGTCATTATCCATATCATAGTGATAATCCGAAATTTATCTTGTGCTAATCAAGATTTAAATATAAATGCATAACTGTTGAGAAGTTCAAAAGCAGCATACCTTTGGAAGTGCTTCTAAGTAAGAATCAGGAACGTCCATTTCAGCTAAAGCAATGCTGTTAATTGCCATTGCAGCTTTAAGTATTTGATTTGTGCATTCACGTGTGTGGCTCAACTGCTTTCTTGAATCATCACTTAGACCGCTGGCAGGGACACGAGGTACAGGCAACCACCACTTCTCCTGCCTCTGAACTGTTATGTGGAAAGAGGTTGAACCATCTGCATCTGGGGCTACGATTCCTTGATCAACATACCAAAACTCTGTATCGGCAAAATTATCTAGTATTTCCTACATTGAAGATTAAGAAGTCTAAAAATTCAGCAAACGAAAAAAAAATATTCAAGTTTAATAATGCCACAAGTTAAACAAGAAATGCTAAAACCTACAATTAGCATATTGTCCAGTTTACGTAGAGCCGGAAGATTGATAAAAAGATCTGATCTTGGCCTGCAAGTCATGACCTACAAAATGCAGAAAACTGTTAAACTCCTGGGAAAAAAGAAGGAAAGAATAATAAAGTTGATTCCCACTAATCAAATTCCTTGCATTTTGACTACGTTGGTTGTCTTGTCTGCTCATACTAATGAAGGAAGAAAGTTATCAAACACGGCATACTTTTAACAAGCTTAATCTTTTCTTACTTGGTAATGGCTGAAAATGATATAGAAAGGCGACATTTGGGACTAAAATCTTAAAATAAAGCTAAAATGCTATGAACATATAACTTCAAAAATCAAGCCTTGACTTGATGTTCTGGTGAACCATACTTTCACTAGCATGTTATGTTAATTTCAGGCTTTTCAGCTTAAAAACAATTCATTGACCCAATTTCAGGTCCTAAACAGGGAAAACTCTAAGATGTAAGTTTTTGAACTTTACTATTTTTCATTGACCTTTTCATGAAAAAAAGCTGGCCTCTACATATTATGCAAATTATATTTATGGAATTTTGAAATTAGATTGGCACTAGAATTAAACTCACCTCAAGCTTCTTACCATCAGGAAATGTTTGCCATGAGGGTATTAATTCAACAATGTGATCACTAACACAAAGAAGCCACTCCATCTCTCTTCGCCACATTGATTTCTTCTCCGGAGGCACTGGCTCGAGTCTCCACAATTGCCCAAAAACAGTAACTAGATATTGCAATAACCAATATTAAACTAGAATCAAATTGAACATTGAATATTACTATATGCACATGCACTAAAAGAGAGTGAGTATACCACAGAGATTAGTAATGGCATTTGAAATAGCCAAAGATGTGCAAACCCCTTTCCCAGACCCTGACATGTCTTCACCAAGTAACAATTTTGCAAATCTCTCCTTCATCAGATCAATCTCTACACAAAATTTACCTCACATATTATTTTCTTAAAAAAAAAAAAAAGAAAAATCGGTTGCAGAGAAAAAAAAAAATAAGTGTAAACTGTGTACCATGAGCAAAAAAGAAATTTAAAATTTCAAAATTTCCACCTTTCAAGGTTCAAAATTTTCACGCTTGTTGAAAGTTTCAACATAGAATCAATCAAAGTTTGAATTTTTTTGTTCCCTTTAATTTGATAAAAATGGGAAAAAAAATTACAAGTACAAACCTGAAATCTTAGAACTAAGCTTATTGAACTTGGAGGAATCCTCAAGATGGGTTTTTTCTTCATGTTCTTTTCCAGCAGAGGCCAATAAGCTCTTCTTCTGTCCTCCAGCTTTCCTAATCGGCCAACCCAAAGGAGAAGGAGACTCGCACCGCACACTCACACTCTTCACCCTCTCAGTAGAAGTTGCATCAGAACTGGAGCTGCAACTGTTGCTACTGCTTCTTAATTCGGTCCCAGACTCACTAACAGACTCAGACCCATCTGTCTTCTTCTTAATTAATCCATTTCCTCCTCCTCCTCCACCACCACCTTTCTTGCTCACTGTTTTTTCCATGCTTGATGAAAATTTGTGATCTTTATGAAACCCAAAAGCTCAGATTCTTGAAAGATTCACCAAATTATTCTCTTGAGACTCACACATACCCCATAAATGAAAAACCCAAAAGCTTAAACAGCTTGATTTTGAGGTGGGTCATGCTAGATTCAGCTTTGTTGTTATATAGACATATACGTACAGAATTGGCAAATTCGCTTCTATTCTGTTTGTCCCCTTTTTCTACTTTTGCTGTTATACTCTTGAAATTTGATTTTGAAGCTGAAAACGGTAAACTGGTAATGGGCACATGCCATGGCCTAACGTCTCTCTCTTTGGATTTGTTTTTGTGCTTTTCTTTCCTCCCTCTCCCTCGCTATCAGTCTGTGAGTGGAGAATACGTTCAAAATAATAATTAAATAATATGGTTTGATTCTGCTGTGCAGACGGATGGCTCAATGGTAGCATAGTTACAGTCTTGCCCTGCCTGTTTTCTGTATTTTTCCACATACCTTTTAATTATTTGTTTTAGCTGTAAATCCCATTCCATCGTTTTTTTTTTTTTTTTTTTGAAAGAATCCCATTGCACTGGTAAAACAAACAAGGGAGCTCCATTTATTTTCTTAAAAATACTTGTTCGCAAAAAATAGTTTTTTAATAAAGTTCTATGAAAATAAATTATTTTTCTTTATTTATTGTATTATTGAAAAATAACAAAAGATTGTGTTTTAACTTTTAATGTGCATAAAAAAATTAATTTTATTTCAATTTATAACATAAAAATATTTAAATTATAAAATTTTAGTCATTTATCGTTTAAAAGCTCATAAATTTTAATGACTGTCGCCAGTCGTCTAGCATCGATAGCAGCGGTTGATGCCTGTGATGGCTAAAAATAACCACTTAATCGTCAGCAAACTCAGTTTATGTGCGGCTCGTTACTATTAGAAAAATCTAATTTTGTGATTAAAAATTAGAAGAAAATATTTTTTATGCGTGATTATAAATTTTTTTAATATAAATTTTATAATTTATTATTGATAAAATTTTTAAATATAGATTTTTTTAAAATTAAATTTTACTCATAAAAACTCACTTTTAAAACGTTATAATTAATTAAAAAACTCTTTTTATTTTTTATCTCAAAATTAGATTTTTTTTTCAATTGTGATACTAAACATGCTCATGACGTATGTTTTTATGATATTTGTATAAGTTATTTAAAGATTTTTTTCAAAATCTAAAAAATAATTATCTTTTAAAAAGTAGTTATTTTTTAAAAAATAAGTTAGTTTTCCATTCAATTAATAAATTATTTTCATAAATTGATTATACAAGCCAAAAAATCATAAAATATAATAAATATTTTTTTAAGAAACAAGCGGATAGATTGTTAATAAACCAAATCTATTTTCATACTACTTAATCAAGAAGGTTAATTTAAGTGATTAATTTTTAAAAATTTACTTTTTGAAGTCAATACTTAAAAAAAATAATTCTTCTAAATTTAGTGGGTTAGTATGATGGTGTACTCTTAATATCAGTTGATTTAAAAAATAACTCAAATATACTTATAAAAATGGTTCAAACTACTTAAAATTAATTTGAAAAAATTTGAAACTCATAAAGTTAAGTTCGATTTTCAATTACTTAAATAGATAATTGAATCAAATTTTTATATAAGAATATTTAGCGCAGCATACTTATGAATTTAATGAAAATTTTAATAGTTTACCATATCATCCTTGGTGATATATATATATATATATAACGTTTAAAAATTCTATAAATAATAATTAAAAATTAATAAATAGGAAAATAATTAAAATAATATATATTGAATTAAAAATACAATAAAAAACTTAAAATGGCCAAAAATAATAATAATATAAATTTTAAATGTTCGACTCATTAATTAATATTTAGGTGGTCTAGATATTTAATATATTTAATATTATAATAAAAATATATAATTATATTGTGCTTTTGAGCCACTAGTAAATGATATTTTTGATTTCATATAAATACCCATCTTGGATAGAGCAAACTGTATGCTCTAAACTTTAATTTTGGCCCATAAATTATTACTTATTTATGAATTAGTCAATAGAAATTTAGTTGGAATTAATAAACATTTATTTGCTCACCTGTAACGTCTTTACTAAAATAGAAAGTTGATAGGGCAGGTGAGTTAGGTTGAAGAACAGAATCGTATTTAAAGATTCGTTGAATCCAGATTGTGTTAATTCATCAATAATTTTATTGGTAAAATATATTCTAATATCGAATTTTTTCAACATTTATTTTCATACATTATAAAAATATATATTAATATATACAATAAATTGAAATGAAGCAAGATATTCTAAGTGAAATAAAAAAATGAATAATTCAATTAAAAATATCAAAATTTGGTCTAGTTTTTAATTTATAATGAAACTTTGGATGGAACATAATGGAATTGAGGTTGAATACATGGATTTGTATTTGCTTTTTCCAGCCAATTAATTAACTTGCAGGAGATGATTGGGAAATGCATCTATTTGGTAGTTTGAAGTTGTTTGGCATCTCAATTGAGGGCCTAATTAGGGTTTTTTTTTCTTCAAATTAAATGCTCATGATTAATTTCCTTATATATATAGTCTTCTAATTTGGCATTCATGAATAAATTAATCTACAGCTATCTACAGACAGTAGACATTGATTAGATCATACAAGAGTTTCAAAATTCCTGTTGTGCTGGACTATCTTACTTTGTGTTTGGGAGAGAGTAAAATAAAGGGGAGAGGAAAATATAAAAGAAAAATAGAAGAGAATAGATAAAATATCCTGTTTGGAAAGGGGAGAAAAATAGGAGGGGGAAGGAAAATAATATAAATTTTATCTCTTACATTTTCTCTCCAAAATGGAGAAAAAATATGGAAGAAATAAGAGATTTTGCTGAAATGATCATCCTGCCCCTAGACAGTGTAAAAAATTACAGAATCTAAGCAAAAACTGACCGAACGGAACTGGTTCGGTTCAGTTCGATTTGATCTCTTAATAAAATTAGTTTATTCAGTTATAATTTTAAAAAATTCGGTTTTAGGTTTTTAGTTCGGTTTTTTATATAGAAAACAGAAAAAATTGAATTAACTGAAGTAATTAATAAATCAAACTCATTTGAATCGAACCAAATTTAAAATACATGTAATTTAATTGAAACAAATCGAACCGAACTGAATTTTTTATAAGATCGATTCAATTCGGTTTATAAACATATAAATTTCAGTTTAATCGGATCATTTAATTCAGTTTTTTAAAAAATTTTGATTCAATTCAATTTTAAGAATAAAAATTTGATTTATTAAAATTTGACAAAAAATTAAACCGAACCTACCGAACCGCCTGTTTGGTCACCCTAATTACTAGGTCCAAAGTTGCTTCATTTGTTCTCATTTTCACCCAGCAATTCTCGGGTAATATTTCAATATTTAAAAAATTTATTTAAAAATATTTTTGTTACATTTCAATATTTAAAAAATATAAATCAATCTATAAATATAATTTTTTAACATTTCAAATATAAAAATAATTTTATAATTTGTTCGTATTAACATTATATTTATCATTATATAAATTTTAATTTCATATAAAGTCAATTAAATTATAAAATAATTATTTTTTATCATTATATAATACAATTATATATTCAAATGTTTTATTTAATAAAGGGCATAATTGAAAATATATTAAATATTTTCCCTCATTCCGTTCCATAGTTGGTTATCCAAACCAAGAAAAATAAAATTATTTTCATTCCACTCTTTTTTATTCAAACATGAACAAGGAAAATAAAGAGCGAAAATAAAATTTATTTTCATTTTTTATTTTTTTTCTTCCCTATGGATTTTTGCCAAACACAAGGTTAATCTGCTAGCACTCTATAGCAGAGCTAGTACATAAAATAACCCTAATTAATTAGCTTAAATATCTCTATAATATTTTTATTTTATATAAAAACTGTTTTATACTAAGGGTATATTCTTCATTATACACTCATTTAATAATATAATAACACATAAAATAATTGTGTATAATCATCTAATGAATTTATACCCTCATTTAATATATATGTATTTATTTTATTGATTGAGTGTATATATACCCGATGTAGGTAAATTCTTTCTTTATTTTTATAAGATAAAAAGTTTTTTTAATTTTACTTAATTTAAATTTATCTTGATTGATATAAATAGACTTAACTACATCGAACCTAATGAATTTTTAGAAAACTATTTTCATATGATCTGCTAATGGATTTGAACTTTAAATAATAATAATAAAAAAAAGAACACTTTTTTTCATCATTTCAACAAATACTTACTGATAATTAGTGAAATCTTAATATAGTGAAAATGTATTGGAAAAAAAAAAAGCACTGGAATAAGGAATTTTTTCAGCTCAATTACTAACTAATTAAACTTGTGAAAAAAAAAATGGTCCTATTCTATCGCACACACTCAGCAACTTGTGATCTATAATTATAATAGAACCAAATTTTCCTACAAATGTAATGCAACTTGTATTTGTTATTTTTGCTTTCAAGGCTATGTTTAGTAGGATTAATGAAAATTAACGGTTAATTAATCTCCATTCATTTTATTTGATACATATTTTATTCAGATTGTTAATTATTAACTCCTTACTTATTAACTCTTTTTTAGTGCATTTTTATTATTCTATTCTCTCCCAGATTAAGAAGGTGAAATGATGATAGACAATAAAAGAAATTATTTCTTGCATTAACATTAATATAAAATAAGTAAAGTTAAATATTATAAGAAATAAATAAATATTGTTAATATAATAATTATTGATAACATAAAATAATTATTAATATAAATATTATTAAAATAGCAACATTAATATTATAAAATTTGTTAATATAGTAGTTATTACTGTCAAAATTATTAATGTAATAATATGATTATTATAAAAGTTACACTAATATAATAATAAAAACATTACTGATGTAGTAATCATTTGTAATATATAAATATTTTAATAATATATATCAACGGTATCAAAATATTATTATGAAATAATTATAATTAATATATTGTTATTAATATTATTAAATAATATTAATTGAATATAAATATAAATAATTATAAGTATTAATATAAGTAATTATAAGTATTAATATTATATTTTAATATAATGCCAAATAAAGTTAATTGTTACTCATGCAATATTTTATTATTCTCTTTCTTTATCTCTCTTAATTGTTACACTTTTATTTTTACGTCTGTAATTATTAACTCTCATTCTTTTAACTCCTTACTTAACAATCTAAGGGTTATATGTTTATTACTATTTGTTTAATTGTCACAAAGCTCCATAGATTCATAAGATTTTCTTTTTTCAAACCATTTCTTTTAATGATTGGAATAATAAGTTATTTGATAAAATCTTGACATGTATGCTATCTTCTAAAGTTTCACCCTTTTCATTTTGATATTCCAATAATTTCATGCACCACAATAGACTTATTTTTCTACCTAATCAGCTTAATACATTATTTTCAGTCATTATTAACTTACAAACATAATTAATTAAGTGCAAAATAAATCCAATTATCAAAAATCAATTTAGTGAAATCTTAATTTAAAAAAAAACATATTAAGCACTAAATAAAGAACTTGCATTTAATGAAATTAAAATATCTCTCACAAATAATGAGTTTAAAGTATGTGTTATAGAGAGTAAGTATTTTAAAATATTAGAAGTGATGATATAAAAAGAATTTATACAAGCTCGTCTTCATTTTCATCTCTTATGGTAATTATATTATATTAATATATTTTTTTTGAATAAGAAATTATATTGTGATTATGTCATAAAGGGTGATATTAAGTCAATAATTATTAATAAGGATATATATTATAGAAAGCAGATGTTGACTATGATTTTATTTATTAATTTTATTATTTTGGCTCTTCATTATTCATTTATCTTGCCTGATAGTTATTAACTATATAATTTACTTATGCTTGAATTTTGATATACTCATAATACAATAAATTGACATAAAGATGCATTTCTAAAACTATTAGAAAAAAAAAATTTAATTTTAATTAACATATAAATTATTCTAGAAATATTCTAACTGTGTATTTTAAAAAAAAAACAAATGTAGTGCCAAAATCAATTTCCACAACCCAAATTGGGATGTAAAACTAGTGCTGAAATGAGGACAACATGGTAAATTTATCCATGCATTTGAATGGATATAGATATGGTGACTTATAGCCGTTCTTGGGGTTATCGTGCAGCATAAAACAAACAATGGAATTGGGCGACCTTTTCGTAATGGACTGCTTTGTAATCTAATATGAAAGTAAATAAAAATATTTTATAATAAAATTTGTTAAACTAACCTTAAAATTAATAAATTTTTTTATTCATTCAAATATTTTCTTATCCATGCTATTATATATATTATAGATATATTTATTAAATAAGAAAATCATTATATACGTGTGGATATCATAATACAAATTTTAAGTTATACTTGATGTATATACTATATTAATATATAATTTGTATTTGAGAAAAATAATAATTAATAAATAATGAATAGTTATGGATATAACAGTAATTTCATATGAATAATTATGAATATTTTTTTCATTTTTATAATTTACTTGAATTATAGCTTAAAATCTTAATGTCCTTCATAATTTATTATAGAGAACGTCAAGTTCTTTTTTAGTATTCAAAATAATAAAAAGAATAGAAGTTAATAAATTCAAACTTCAGAAATAACCTGATTATATATTAAATTAAATAAATATAATAAAATAATATATAAAACTTAGAGTGTTATAATTATTAATTTATGAAATTTTAATAATTATTGTTGTTATATCAATTATTTATCAATATATTTTTAGTAATTAAAATTATCTTACATATATTTTTTATAAAACTTATATATAATAAGAGTTAAAATAAATTATTTTGTATATAAATAATTAAAATATTATAATTATAGTTGTTAGTTGAATAATAACTCTAACTCTAAAAAAAATAATGAAACAAAAATATTTTTGACTTCTTTTTAGTTATTGGCGTAAATGTTAAAAAACTATCAATTATTATTTTGTATGATTTAGCAAACAAATATTATTAGTCATTGAATAATAATGAAATAAAAATATTTTTGACTTCTTTTTAGTTATTAGTGTAAAGGTTCAAAAAAAACTTTAAATAGAAACTAATATATCTATTATTAGCTATTATTTTATATGATTTAGCAAATAAATATATATTGGCTATTGAATAAGAAATCTCGCATTTATCAACTATATCTCAACTATATCAACCACTTTGTAACTCTTTCACTGTCAATATGGGACACATCTGAAATCAAAATCGTACAAACTATCATGTGCCATGCTTGAAAAAAATTTGGATTGAAATTCAAACGATTTTGATTTATGACAATGACACATTGTAATATTTCATGCATGCTGAGCTTTTAGATATAACACATTACCCTCTTTTTTCTCTCCTTATTAATGAGCCTTTTTATGCTTCTACTGCCCCCTCCAACTAGAAAAGCTAAAGGCCAATGCCCACCAACGGCTACTTAAAGAATTCCCTGGGGGCTAAAGTAGCAAGCCATTGACTTTAGAGATAAGCATGCACCTCCATGGTTTTTATTTTACTGACTTTTTCTAAGCTTTATTCTCTTTATTTTCACATCCCGCCTTTTAAAATTCAACCTTACAACTCTATTTATGTAGTTTTCTGACAGAACCTTACAACCAATAGCATAATGAAATCCAAGGCTACGTAGCGCCATCTCCTTCCCCTTGCAACGTAGAGAAGAAAATTGAAAAAGAAGATGAAAATCAATGTACACGAGATATGCCCTGTGCACGTGCTTATCAAGAGTTTTTGCAATTGTGAAAATGGGTTGTTTGAACACCATTGATAGTGCTTAGCTAAGGTAAGTAGGACCTCGTCTTGGGCATGGACGGATCCTTATCTGCAAAGCCTTGTTCTTTCTAATGGGAAGGTGGAAAGTTCTGGGATAACCAAGACCAAACTCAAAAAAGACGACCAAGAAAAACGTCCAAATCAAAAATATACTGCTGAAATTAATGAGTTTTTATGACGTTTGTGATTTTTGAAGGTGAATGTGCAGGAGAAGGGTCTGGGTGGGGGCTCGCGTCTGTAGTGAGTTGGAGAGTAAGGGTATTTAGGATATTTAATAAATTAATTTTGACTTTTTTATTTAATTAAAGAAAAAATAGTATTAAAATAAATGAAAGGGCCTTTTTAATATAATCAAATTAAAATAGAGCCACATTTTAATATAATTTTTAAAAAATAAAAGATTAAACAGTATAATAGAGCAAAATTCAAGAGTATCAAAGTATTTAACCCACCAACTAATCCAATAAACAGTACAAAATAAAAAGCATTTTGAAATCTCAAATCAACAATGTTTAAATGTTGGAGTAATTTGATGATTGACATTGATGTTTAAGCTATTATTCAAAATAAATCATATTTAAAATTATAATTAGAGGCCATCCAGATTTATTTTACTGCCATATTTGACGAATCAGAATTATAAAAAAAAATAATAAAATAATAAAATAGCAGTTTCAAACTGCTTTTTCCAACAACAAATAATGCTTAAAAAAGTAGTTTTAACCTCAACACCAAACAGAATCATCGAAGTGGGATAATTAGGTAAAAATCTTGAGTTGATATGCAATATTCAGAAATGAATTTGAAAGTTAGGAAAAACATCAACCTCAAAAGAGTTAATAGGGACTCGATAATGTCGAAAATAACGTCTGGTTGTATCACTTCGCCGGCGCTGTGGATGCTGCCCTCCCTCATATGTCCTGTTGTTCATTATTGTTTAAAGAAGTCACTGCTCAGTGGTACAGTAGAGTCCTCCAACCAACCTATTCCTTCCTTCCTTCTAAAACTTATCCGCATGGACCACGTCCCAATCTAAAACCCAAAATTGGGATATTGTTTTTATTATTACTATTACTTGTTAAATCACTTATTGAGATTCAAATTTTTGGCGTTTGGATTGCTATAGTTTTCTTATGATTTTTGGTGCTGGTCTGGTATTTATATATTTAATTTAATTAGTTTTATATGTATTTTAATTTTATTAAATTTCAAATAATAACATTAACAATACTGAGTATATTAATAGAAATCGAACCTATGTGAAAAAACGAATGATAGCGTAAGGTATGGTTTTTAAAATATGGTAAGGTAAATATTTGTAAAGTAAAATTAATAATTTAATATTGTCTTGTTTGATTAAAAGATAAGGCTTAATAAAAATTTTATGTTAAAATTATTAAAACATCCTCTATCAAAATTTAAAAAAGATGGCTAAATAGTTAAAATAATATAAAGATAAAAAAGTTGAAATATTCAAAACAAAATAAAGTAAAAAACCAAGTCTTCTCAACCCAGCAAATTGGTGAGTTGAGAAAACAACGTTGTAAAAAAATTTTAAATCTTCAAAAAACTTTACTCTATTATAAAAAATAGTTTTTCAAAGAAGTTATGGAGGTTTTAAAACCTTAAAAAACTCTGTCAATCTTTTGAAAATCTCGATCCATACAAGGGGTCAGGGAAGGATTGTTGTGTGTGTAAATTTATGGTTATAACTACTTGTTAAAATAAGTAATAAATGGTATGTTTATCATGAGAAGTATACAACTTAATCAACAAACCATAAATACTCACATCTAAAGTCATAATGAAGCTATGGTCTTCCTTATCTTATATCCAAGCATTAACTCTCACAATCGCATCATTTCTTCCACTAATAATTCAAAAATTTTAAAATCAAAATCAAAATCAAATTTAATTTAATCTAATCTAATCCATAAACTCATCAAATACAATATGTAAATACAATATGGTAGGATATAATTTAAATTTGTTATAATTTAAATTAATGAAAATATTTTAAAAATAAAATAATATTTTATTATTTAATAAAATTAAACTTATGAGTAATTTAACTTGGAATCTAAATATTGATGATAATTACTAGTAATTCTTAAAAACCAACACATAACTTTAATAAAAGTTAAATTTTAGTATTTGAAAAACTTAAAATGAAAGTATTACCGCTTAACTAATTTAATTTAATTTTAATCATGTGTTACATTATAAATATGCCGTAATATCTTCAATTTCTTATTCACTAACCAAAATTTATTTGACCATCTTTTCATCATCTTCAAAACTGATCGATTATAAATCCCATCAAAATCCACAAAAAAAAAACCCAATGGACATGTTGGTCAAGAACCCAACGTTTGGACAAGTGCATGAATGTTGGTGGTATCCAAGGAAAGAGGCCATTTGAATCCATAGAGGGCTAAAAGCCCAACAATAGTAAATCATTGCATACCACCGCAAAGCCAGCCACTTGACAGCGAAGGACTAGCCACCCAGGCAGCCAAGCAGGACCCAATATTCTCTTTACAACTCTCATGCACTCTGGATTATTTCTCTTTTCTTTTAAAAAATATAAACAAGAAAATCAACAAATCTTTATTTTCTTAACCGAAACAGAACAGAATGAAAGTGATTAAGAGCTGAATCTGTCTTTTATTGTCAGATAAACCTTAAGCACTTTAAACATTCTCCTTTTTCTTCTAAAGGTAAGATCTTTTTCCCTCCTCTTTCTCTTCTTTATTTTCTTTCTTCATACGGCTGTGTATGTATGTTGATTTCTACATGGAAAGTTATTATGGACAAAAAAGTTATTAGCTTCATAGTTTGTTTGTAAGTTTTATTTTTCTTTTGAATTTTAATTGGATTAGTTGAATTGGGACTGATCTATTTTCAAAAGTTTCATGTTGGATCACTGTTTGAGCTTTTATATATAACTTAATTGGGACTTATTGATCTATTTGAATTAATGCGCCTTTGAGTTCTTTGATGATCTAATCGTTCAAATGTGGAGCTGGAGCTCTTCCATCAATCCGTTGACTTTTTATTAATGTAAATAATAAACTGTTTAGCTTTACTTCCATGTTAAAAACACATGATTAGGTGCTTTGATTTTGATGAAATAATGTTTAGTCAGTGAAAATTTCTGGTGTTTATATGAACCCTTTTCATGATGTTGTAATGTCAGTCTAAAGAGATGTGGAATAGCCAAATTGGTGCAAGAATGTGATATTTCAATCTTGGAGTAGTTGAATTTAAGTTATTAGCTGAATCAATCTTCTTTTCATTGTTCCTGCTGGAAATTTTACCTCTCAGGTATTGAGTCTGCAACAGGTTGGATATTGGTATTCTTGGAACACTTCTGGATGGCTGCTAGAAATAGCTGACTTAGATATTTCCTGATCAGGCAGAAGCTATGTTTGAGTTTTAATAGTATTCTGGGATTGCATTTTTAATTTGGTCATTGATGTGGCCGTTGTATTTTCTGTTAAGCAAGATTTTTAATGGGGAAGAAGCAGAAGAAAAATTAAATGCTTCAGATGTAAATGTTGGAGAATGTCACCCAATCGAACCATCATCAAGTGGCAGGAAAAGACAAGATGCTGCCCTGTGCTACTCACACTTTGTTGAAGTAAGGGCACTATAGCTTTGGCTTTGTCCTCCATTTTTTATTGTGGATTGAAAAAATGGTGCCAATTGCAGTTTTGGTTTTTCCTGATCTTTAATTTTTTTGATGGGCATTCTCAGTAAGCTCTTCCTTAGCTTTTCAATTTTATGATGGGCATTGGTCTTTATGCATACAGGTTCCACACATAAGGCAGCAGCACTCTTGGGATTGTGGCCTTGCTTGTGTTCTAATGGCTTTGAATACGATTGGAGTTGACAATTGCAGCATTACAGCCTTGGCAGACTTATGCTGCACAACTAGGTGTGTTATTCTTTCCAAAATGATAGGTTCAATTTCTTGTATTTATGGAGGTAAATTTAGAGGTTGGATATAGCTTAACAGCGTAGAATACTCATGGTTTTGTTTTCACTTCGCCAATTGTCATAAATATTGTGTCTGGTACTCAGCCCATGCATGTGGGTAGGCTTTGAGATCTTATTCCACTGAAATTAAGTGGTAGAAGTGTTTAAGTCATACCAATCTATGTTTGTTGCATGTTTGTGGATGTAGTGTAAGTTATTTTGAGGAATAAGGGAACTATTTGTTACAATCCTATGTTTGTCACTTAGATATGAATTTATGCTTGCATTTTAAAACTGATAAAGCAGGACAGTTCTTAGACTTAAATCCTTGCAATCTTTCATAACTTCTTTTATAGCCTTTGTTTCATTAGAAGTTTGGAAAAGCTTCAAGTATTTTAGATAAAGCTCCTTTAAAAATTACATAATGTTCTAAAACTATGCTCAGTATGGGAAAGCCATCTTGGGGAGATATTGCATCAACTCCAGCCTGCAATGCGGAAAACACCCTAAGGTTGTATGTCTTTGTCAGCATGTGTTCTTCAGTTCTGCCTTTCTTGACATTTGGGATTTGTTCATTATGTCATCTTCTCCTCCTTGTGCATGAATTGCATTCACATCAGTTGGCAGTCTCCCCTGAATGTAAGCCATTCATTTCTAGTATGTTATGTGAATCACCAAAAGCTATGCAAGTGAGTACTTTGCTTGATTGGAAGAACTACACACAGGGTAGATTTTGAGAAAACCTTCGTGAGAACCCAATGCTATTGCCTTACCAGTAATAGACCATCCATTGTCATACCACTTATTGTGCATAAGAGTAGTCATTACAAAGAAGCCTTTTGTTGAGGTTCATATGAGATCAGTACACTAGATTGACGCCACTTTTGATCCAAAAGTTTAACTTATCAGGCTTTGGGTATGTTCTCTGTATTTTTCCATATCTTGGTTTCTTTACAGTCAATAGGGGATTAGCTGTAATATTATATGTAATCAAACTATTGTTATGTTGTTTGGATAAAATATTTTTTGGAGATTGCAACAAAGAACTAATGCTTTTAGTATTTTTTGTATGTATCATGGTATGATGGTTTCTGATATTAAACACAGCGTAAAACCAGGAACCTCTTGTACTTGTATGGTTTCGACAGAATATTGTGAGATTATATTTTAAAATTTTGAACTTCTGTTGCTTTTTCACATCACAGAAGGCATTTGGTGAGCGTGGTTTTCATTTTTTCTGGTCTTCCATGGAAAATTTGGTTCCCTCTAATTCCTTCTTTTGAGACCTTAGGTGGTCAATTTTTGGAAACCACTTGACCAAATATGTTTTCAAGTTGCTTTAGGTTAGTGTTTTCACACAATGAAAAATTGCTCGTTTCTTATTTCTTTATCTGAGTTTGCAGTGGAGTATTGGTCAAAAGACAAATAAATGGTCAAAGCTTTCTAGGGAACTTTAGATGACTCTCAATTTAAAAGTTTAAAGGTGCAAATAGTATTGCTTTCTTTTATTTGGGTCAACGATGTGCCATCAGCTTGTGGATGTGTGCAGCTAAATATATTGGTAATATGTGGAAATGAAAATGGCTGACTTATGGTAATTTCATTGGCCTTGATAAGATGAATAACTATGTTGTATGATGGGTATGTGAACCTTTTACTATTTTCTGTTCTTTATTATCATGTGGCTATTAAGTGTGGTGTTTAAGCATACAACAACAACAGCGTTAGTCCCAAGCTAGTAGGGGTCGGTTTCTACGTGAATCCGTTTTTTCCATTCCGCATGATTTTAAGCGATATTTTCCATAAGATTTGTAACCATAGGATCTTTTGTCATAACTTTGCTCTATTATATTTAGAGTCCGCCTCTCCTTTTCTTATTGCCAATTATATTGCTCTGTTCCCCCCTCTATACAGAAGCATTTGTTGTTCTACGACACACATGACCAAACCATCTTAGCCTTCCTTCCCTCATTTTTTAACCTCTATATGTGTCACTTCCAACTTCTTGCTGATATGTTCATTTCAAATGCAGTCCATCCTCATGCGCCAACCCATTCGTCTCAACTTCTCATTTCTATCATAGTTATCTTTTTAGGTGTGTTGTTTGTTGACTGTCCAACACTCTCTACCATATATTTTGGCTGGCATAAGTACCATCTTATAAAATTTTTCCTTTAATTTTGTCAGTATTTTAGGGTCATAAGACTCCAGTAGCATCTCACCACTTTGCCTATCATTCTTCATTCTTATGGTTCACATCTTCATCACTGCCTCCATCTTGTTAAAGAATAGATCCTAGATATTTGAAATTGATGTTATTTGGCACTGTCATTTTCTCCACGATCATCCTCCAATACTGATCATCTAGTGTCCCTAGACAAAACTTACAATGCTTATATTATTTGCAATGCATATATTCTGTTTTTACTTTACTTAAAACCTATTGACTCCAAAGAGTTCCTCCAAAGTTCTAATTTATTATTCACTTCATCTTGAGCTTCATCTATGAATGTTGTGTTTAAGTATTAAAACATGAAATTAATTACATCGTCCTATCATTTGACATGCTTATTACTGTTAACATCGTGTTTGCAGCATCTGGACTGTTGATCTGGCATATTTACTGCACCAGTTTTCTGTTAGGTTTTCCTACTTCACAGTAACAATTGGAGCAAACCCAAATTACTCTGATGAGACATTTTACAAGGTTATCCATTATATTTGTGTACTTTATTTTTTCCCCTCACGGTTTAGCCTTTAGCATTAGTTTGTCTTATGTGTGGTTTCAAGTTGATTAGACATTATCTTGTTAAAAGACATGTTCTTGTTCTTTTCTGTGATAATATGAGATCTATGATTGATGTTCATTCATTAATGTTTTTGAACATCTTAGGAACTAAAATACTTTACCTAGCACTCTTGCAACTGCTAAATTTAGATGTAGTAGTTCTTTTATGTGGCCTGTCAATATGCTTTTTTGAATACCAGTCACAATTCTGCTAGCGGAAGCAATATGAAATTCTCCTTTACATTTATAAGAATTTTAACCGTCCCTATGTGTATGGTTTGTTAATGAAATTTTTGTAATGTTTACTTTTCTGTTGGCTGACTGATTGATAATCTGTTAGTTTTTTTCTCAATGTATCACTGGCAAAGGTCTTTTTTTCTGCAGGACCAACTGCCTACTGATCTTGTGCGAGTAGACATGCTCTTTCGAAAAGCACGGGAGGAAGGGATTAATATACAGGTAGATGACATTTATCCTGGAGCACATATCGGATAAACTATAGCAAACATGGCCTCCCATTGCAAACTTCATTGCAGCAAGTTCTCCTTCTCTGCAAATACTGAGAATCGAGAATGATGGTTAACTATAATATAGGGTGCCATATTAATGCCGTTAGTGTGAATGACAACTTTTTTGTTCTCAATCGATGCAAGACAACTTTTTTGTTCTTCATCGATGCAGATACTTGAGCCCTCCCTAGCTATGCATATGTATATTGCCATTTTAGCCACCACAACAGCAAGCTTTGTGGCAGAGAAATTAGAAAAATAAATTTCCTCAGAAACCATATTTTGGCTGCGTGGTTACTTGGATGTTGCTTATGAACTTTCCTCCTTTACAGTGCAGGTCAATCAATGAAAAAGAAATTTCCCTCTGGATTTTGTCAGGAAAATATATTGCAATTGCGTTGGTTGACCAGTACAAATTAAGGTATAAACCTTCATCTTGCTTCTGGCTTTCCTCTCCAGATCTACTTTGACCCTTAAAAGCCGCAATAAATGCTAGTATGTTTCCTTATTATGTCCATCTTTGCGCACTCCCATACATCTCCCTCAAGTTTTGTGGATTCCTTCCAGTTTGCTTTGTTGTTTAGGTGGTTTATGCCAAAGGCTTTAACTTATTTTGGAAATGAATGACTTCTTATGTTTTAAGTTTTAATTATTGCCTAGCACTAACATTTTGGTAAAATATCATGTCAGTCGGTCTTGGATGGAGCACTTCATTTTACCAGGCTTGAATGGCAGCAACTCGAACTATACTGGTGAGCAACAGTGTTTTTCTCTCTTTCTTATGTCTTCTTTTCTTTGTGAAAGAAGGTGACTTGTTTTGTTTTCCTTGTGAAAGAAATTGAAATGGGCTTGATATGTTATCAGTTCATCTTTTCTTTGGGAAAATTAGTGTAGTCAAAAGCACTCACCTAAGCGAGGTGCTAAAAGATTCCAGTGCTTTGGATATTTTTTGTTGTGCTTCATTTAAGAAGTGATCAGTTTTGTGATTTGGTCTTTTTTTTTTTTTTTTTAAAGTTTAAACTTTACAAGCGACAGGTTTTGTTTTATTAGCTAATTAGGATACCACTTACTTAGGATAAAATAGTCTTCTAAAACCTAGGTATATTAATTTTATGTAGTATATGATAGTGGTGGTTTGACTTGGGGAGCTAAGGCAAAAGTAATCGGAGTTGGAGAACCGACTAGGAACATGAGAAATTAAACAAAGTCAATGAATCAAGTGTAAGTTCAAAAGCTCAACTTAACAACTTCAACTCAAAGATCTTGAGGCTGACTTGGATGATTATGAGATTGATGTTGAAGGATATGCATCTAGTTATGATAATCAAAGTATTCAGGAAATTCAGGACTTAGGTGAAGAGTCTAACAGTGATATTTAGTTTTATTCTATTTCTATCATTAGTTTTAAGTATTATAGATTTCTGAATAATTCCATATATTTTTTTAATGTTATATGTTAGAATTTTATTTTTCCGTGCGAAGTGACTTTTTACAAGCTTTGATTATCAATAGATTTATGTTTGTTAAAGATTTATGTTTTTTGGCATATATATTTTTAATTATTTCTTTTTAGGATTTTGTGTCTTGCTTTATTCAAACGAGCATTTTTTTCGTGCTTGGCGCTTCAAGGCAATAGGAAGGCATATTGCCTTGAGTGCGCCTTTCGCTTTTAACTACACATTTGTTGTTCATCTTTGTGAAGCTTATAGCGGACATGATTAGGTGTTTCTATATGGCTCTGCAATTTTAACCTTTTGTATCAAATATAAGGGTGCTCAGGTTAATTTAGCTTATTAAATTACTCATCAGGTTCTACTGCATTCTTTTTTTTCTAGTGTACTTCAGCATGGTTTCTGCTTATCCTGAATTTGCAATGCCTGAAACTGCACATTTTATGATTGTGGTTCATAACAGGTGGATAATGATGAAATTCAAACTGCACTAGACTTCTTTAGCTTCTGCAATTTCATTTACATATGTTGTAGTCAATCCTCTTTGCCATAACTTTCTTGAAAGGTGTATGTTGGGAGGCTTGTTCTATACATTTTTTTTATGCATGGCATCATTTGCTTTAGCAAGATCCTTTTTTTTTTCCCTTGCCTTATTAGGTCACTATGTTGTGATATGCGGCTATGATGCAAGCGCAGATGAGTTCGAGATTCGAGATCCTGCCAGTTCTAGGTATTATCTATGTATCCCTTCTTATTTCTGATGAACTCCCTGGTTCTCTATTTCCTTGTACCAAGGGAAAACTTCTTTTAGATGAAGCCACGTTGATTTTGTCCATTTTTTTTACTTTATCTGGAATAGAATGCAATTACAAACTCCTTGCCATTTGGAATACTTCAAAATGCACTTATCAATTTGTATACCACAACACTTTTTATATTTTGCTACCAAATTAATGCGTCAAAATGTCGTATGCCATATTTATGTTCATGTATCCTTCTCTAATACTGGTACTTAAGGATAAAATGAAGAATCAACTAGCTATGCCATGAAATATGTGTTGCTCAAAGGGTCAAAATGAGTATAATCATACTAGAAGAATAATGTTTGCTCAACAATCCAGTAGTGCACTTATGATCTAAAAACTATAAGCAGAAGCTTAAGATTCATCAAACTGTGAGTGGGCTTCCATCCATCTTAAATCTCACCCTTACGCTTTTCTACTGCACCACCATGGAGTTCCCTTTGGTGGTTTTTATTAGTTCATCGCTTATCAATAGAAGAAAGAAAACAACTCTGAGATGAGTTTCGTTGGCAAGTACAAAGTAATCCCTGCTAAATGCTACATTGATGATGACTTATTTATGCAGTCCTTAAACTAAGTATTTAACGTTACCGAATCTGATTGCTATGAGCTCAGCGTTCAAACTGATGACTATAGGGGACTGACTTTTAGAACGTGGCTGCAAAACGACTCATTTTTTTGTTCCACTTTACATGAATATTTCTTTATTGGAAATCAAACCTTCGTTCAATATTTTTGTAGGCTTGCAATTTTTTCTGCAAATTATGTTAACTTTGTAGTGAAAAAATGAGTTCTATTGGGGAAAAAAAATTGCAGGAAAAGTGAGAGGATCTCATCAAAATGTCTAGAAGAAGCACGCAAATCCTTTGGTACTGATGAAGATCTTCTGCTGGTAAACTAATTTAAGCTAATAATAGAGACATGGGTTAAAGCAATAATACATAAATAAGTTCTTGCTGACAGCACCCTTCTGGTTTCAATGTGTTCATGCAGATATCTATGGAGAAAAGTGACGCAAAATAGCTTTTCGCTGGAACTTCCTCAACATGTCAATATTTCTCATTGAGATCACACCTCAATCCAAAGCACGGCTAGTTGGCTGCGTGATTCTTTTGCATATATTACTGTAATTGTGCATAATAGGTGTGTAAAGGAATTGATCGTGTAGTTTTTGCATGTCTTTGCTAGTAAATAGTTTTTGAAGCCACAGTTTAAAGTGAAATTGTACACTATCATGTTAATAATGTTAATAGTCTGCTCCTCGAATGTTTGCCTCGTGTAATATTCAAATCTTAATAATTCTCGCTCCTTTAAATATTTTTAATGTACTAAAATATAAATGTTTATACAATGTCAAACTTAGATCGATGATT
>CATIWR010452338.1:0-10439 GCA_949677035.1 Omphalea diandra | reverse complement strand
ATATATATATATATATATATATATATATATATATATATATATATATATATATATATATATATATATATATATATATATTTAGCTCACTCATGGCACCTACAAGATCATCAACATCTTATTCTTTTCTTAAAAAAATGGGATTAGATTTATCAATAACAACATGCATAGACTCCTCAACAACAAGAGTTCTCTTATTGAAGACTATACCCTTTGCTGGTTATAGAGTATCCAAGGATAATTCCTTCATCGAATTTGGAGTCAAATTTGCTAAGGTTGTCTTTAGTGTTTAGAATAAAACAATTGAAACCTATGACTCTTAAAAATGCAATCTTGGGTTTGCTATTATTCCATAACTCATAAGGTGTTTTTTTTAACAAGGGTCTGACTAATACTTTATTTAACATAAAACAAGAAGTATTTACAGCTTCAGCCCATAAGTATTTAAGAAGATTGCATTCATTCAATATGGTCCTAACCATTCTTAAAGAGTTATATTCTTCTTTTTTACTCACCATTCTGTTATGGTGTTCCAAGAGTAGAGAAATTGTGTGAGATACCATTCTCAACACAAAAGCTATGGAATTTAGCATTTTCAAACTCTCCCCTATGGTTACTTCTAATAGAAGAGATCTTCAAATCCTTTTAATTTTGAAATTTCTTAGGAAAGGTCTTAAAGGCATCGAAGTAGGAATCCTTATGAGAAAGGAACAACACCCAAGTATAACTAGAGTAATCATTTACAATGACAAATGCATAATACATGCCTCCCAAGCTAGATAATTTAGTGGGTCCAAACAAGTCCATGTGAAACAATTACAAAAGTCTAGATGACCTTACTATGTTTTAAACTTTAAATGAAGATTTTTCCAGTTTTACTTTTTAACATGATTAACAAATTCCTTCCTTTACAAACTTGATTTCAGGCAGTCTTTTAACCAAGTTTTTCATTTTTAGCTTGTTGAGGAGTTCCATGCTTGCATATCCTAGCCTTCTATACCAGGTTTTACCTTCATCCACTATAAATACTAAACACTTAGCGCCATTATTAATAACAT
Source organism: Omphalea diandra (assembly GCA_949677035.1). Lineage (NCBI taxonomy): Eukaryota > Viridiplantae > Streptophyta > Magnoliopsida > Malpighiales > Euphorbiaceae > Omphalea > Omphalea diandra. Next base: position 9,384 of record CATIWR010452338.1, on the reverse strand, counting down.
AATTTAAATCAATCACATAAATGTTATGAATTCTCCTACGAATGAATAAGATTTTATTGTCACTAATTCTTGACATATAGCAGGCTTGTGGTTCAAACATAACTCTAAGGCCTTTATCACATAACTGACTTACACTTAACAGATTATGTTTGAGTTCATCAATAAGCAAAACTTTATCAAGAATGGGAGAATCAACATCCTTGCCAATTTTACCTATGCCTATGATTTTGGCTTTCCCATTGTCTCCAAATTATACATTTTAAAGTCCTTCAGATTTCTTTAGTTGCGTGAAAAACTCCTTTTCTCCTGTCATGTGCTTTGAGCATCTACTGTCTAGATACCATTTTTGCTTTCCATCTTAGGATTTCAAGTACATCTACAAGATAAAAAGGATCAAGTCTTACGTGCCTAAATTTTTTTAGGTCTTAGAGAGTTAGTTCTAACAATCTGCTCATTGTGCCTTCTACCGAGGCAATGTGGCTAAAAACACCACAATAGAAGCACTTACCATTAAAATCACTAGTGTCCTCTTATTAGTTAAAACATCCATATAGTGTTTTTGAGGTTTGTAACTCCTTTGAGCTAATTGTCTGAAAGGGTTTCTTATATTAAGTGCTCTCATGTAAGGTGCAAACCTATATGCATGAGTATGCCAATTTTTAGGTCTTTGGAGACTTTAGCTCTTAAGCTTGTAAGAGTAATACATATAGACATAGTTGGCTCTAGAAGAAGCATGTCTAAATTATGTGTGAGTGGATTGAGACTTAGCCTTTGTGCCATTAGTCTTGGCATTTTTCCTTATGGAAACTTTAGGCATTCTCATAGTTTTAGGCATGCTGACTTCCTTAGCCTTGACAAAGACTGTCTTAGAATTAGAAGAAGCAATAGAGGTAGAAGAAGCATTATATCCTAGTCTATGTTTTATGGATAGGCTCCTTTGAACTTCAAGGATGGAGTCTAATTTCTTCTTCCCTTTCATAAATTTACTGAGATTTTTCCTAAGCTTAGAGTTCTTATTAGCTAGAGACTCAACTTCCTTAGCTAAGGTCTATTGACTCTTAGCACAATCCCTTAAGGATTTATTCTCTAACTTAAAAGTGGAGGTGTTAGACTTGAAAGTCTCCACTTTCATGGTTAGCTTGGTGATGATAGAATATAACTCATCCTTAGAATAAGAGTCAAGAAGATTTATCTCATTCTAACCATCGCTACCAATATTGATGTTGGTAGAGTGCTCACTTGAGGACTTGTTTGATCTTTCTTCAATTGCCATGAGACATAGATTGACTATCTAATGTCCTCCTCATCAGGTTTAAAGTCATTTGTATTGTCCCAAGTAGCTTTGTATACTTCATTGTCGTTCTTGGAAGTGTATTTCTTAGTAGGAACTTTGCTCTTCTTTACCTTAAGATAATCTAACTTAATGTGCCCTTTCTAATTGCTTCCATAGCCAATGAGTTGACTCTTACTACTTTTCTTCTTGTATCTCCTTACCTTTTTGCCTTTTGGGAGAAATCTTTTTAATTTTTTTGTTATGAAGGTAAGGTGTTCATCTTCACTATTATTTTCATCACTAGAAGAAGATGTTAGTAAGCAAGAAAAAGAGGACTCAAAGCATACCACTTTGGCTTTTAGAGCCAAGTCTTTATTTCTCATTGCAAAGCTTTCAAATGTTTTTTCAAGTGTGATTCCATGCGTTAGAAACTTTCCTATAAGTTCATCCAAAGATAAGACTTCTAGCTTGTTAGCCTCCTCAATGGCTATCTTTTTAGCTTCCCACTTATCTTTGGGAAGAGTTCTTAGGATCTTAGCAATCATATCTTCATTGGAGTAGGACTTCCGAAGTGTTTTGAGAGTGCCCACAATATCAATGAACTTATTGTACATTCTCAATTATAGTCTCACCATACTGGTATACAAAATTTTCATACATATAAATATGCATTTGTATCTTTTTTTTAACTTCACCAATGCCTTCTTGTTGAGCCTACAAAGTATCCTAGATTTCCTTGCCTGATGTGCACATTTGCAGCTTTGCATACTGAGATTTATGGATAGCATAAAAGAGAACATACATGACTCATCTATTTTTAAGATTTTCCTTCTTTTCTTTTATTGTTCATTCACTCTTGGGCTTGGAAACATAAACATCTCCAACTAATTTAGTTAGAACTTCTCTTCCTTTATTAACAATGTCCCATAGAAATATGGTTTCACTACCAAAAAAGATTTTCATATGATTCTTCCAATACTGATAGTCATCTCATTTAAAGAATGATGGCTTATGGATTGATTGTGCCTCTCAAGTTGTCATGATCTTTACTCTGAACTCTTAAGCCTTGATAGAGAGATAGGCTCTAATACCAGTTATTGTCCCTTAGTGCCCTAGAATTGGGGGTTGAATAGGGCAATGCAAGTAAAACTCAACGGGTGATATATGCAAAAATTAAGAGAAATAGACATAATCAATGTATAGAGGTTCAACACAACCTTGCCTACTTCCTCTTCTCTAGTCTTCCACTAGAGACTTTCACTATCTAGATAGACTCTAGGTGCTATCAATCACCTTTACACAAGAAGTTTTTAAGCACTACCAAGCTATTACAAATAGACTTCTAAGTACTATAAAAATTATTTCCCAAAGTAGTTTACAGGTACTACCTTAAACCTTTCACAAAGATGATTTAGATCTATAGAGATCTTCTTAAAACAAAGAAAACTTTCTCTAAAAGATTTACAAATTAAGGACGAGAAAGAATACTTTCACTCAAGTAATAAATAATAATAATTACACTCACAAATTATGCTTGACTTGGTGGAGAGTTTTGAGAGATGTCTTTAGCTTGTTCTTCAACTCTGTTTTTGAAGATGTCCTAAGCAAGCTTTCATAATTGATCTTCGCTTGAAGTGAGATTACACTTATTTCAGCCCTTTTATTAAAGATTATTTTACAGCATAATAAGCTCACTTTTGACCATTTCTCACTTTTCAATCTACTTAATTCTATTGTAGGAGAGTCCTTTTATAGGTAGAGACATGAATCTAGTCGTTAGAAGGAAGGTTGTCACTTCATGTTAAAAAAACAGTCATTCAATGCTTGTTAGACTATTTTCACACCTGTTGTTGGGTGAAAATACAACTTTAATGGTCATTGATTTCATTAATATGCCCATTGAAACTAGTTACTCTAGAGAGATCTATCTAGACACTTCTTTTCTAACTTTCTTAATTTTTTATTCACCAACTCCTTTAATGATTATTAGAGCTACTCAATGCCTATCAGAATTAAACTTTAACTTATGTTTGGATATAGACAATACTTGTTGAAATGTCTCTGAAAGGATATGAGATTGATGCTTTATTTTTTAAGATTTAATACAGTGTTTGGTTTTGGTTCCATGCTTATTGAAAAGTGTCCCAATACCTATTAGAACATTTAATCATCACCCGTTAGAGAGTCTAGAAACTATAACTTTGCATGGATGTTTTTCAACTCCTATTGGTATATGTCCAATGCCCGTGTCAAGATTTCAAGGTTTTTATTCACATCGAGTCATTTGGACTAATGCTTGTTGTGAAAATTCAACACCTTTTGAGGTATCGATCACCAACACCCATTGCAAAAATGCAATGCCCATTGAGAAGGTTTGTTTACAAAGCTCAAGAGCTTTCAGCATCCAACTCTTATTGTGCAATGAAAGAGTTAATGGTTGAGGGGTCCAGAATCCTTAACTCAACTTTGGGTGTTACTTCAATGCCTATTGTGTATCCTTAGCACCCATTGATGAAGTCACAATGCCTATTAAAATTCCACAACACCCATTAGCTTTGAAAACTTAGAGCTTTTCCCAAAAAATAAAACTTTATTTCAAGACTTTTGATTAACGAATTGATGTACTTCCAAGATCTTTGACACAAACTCTAACAATAGTAAGTTTTTAGGTGTGTTTGTAATCATTAAAACAAGCTTGGTTTACAAAAACTCCCAAGCTAGATCCAAAAAAATGTTCAGAAAGAGGAGTTAATCTATGTGAGCTGAGATATTACTTGTAAAAATTCTCTTGTTAAAAAATCTAGAAGTGAATTTAACACTCCTTTAATATGGTCTCTGTCAAAATCAAAGTTACTTAAAAATGCTTACCATCTAGTAAAAACTTGTTTTGAAATAAAGTTGTTAACATCTTTTTCCAAAACATGTTTTACAGTAGAATAATCAATCCTTAGAAGAAACTTTTCGTTAACTAAATCTTCTTCAAAATTTGTAATGCATAAAACTATGGAAAAAAGTTCTTTCTTAATAATGGAATACCTCTTTTGGGTATCATTTCATTAGCCCAAATGATATCTTACTAAAGACTTATAGATTTGACCAGGTAGCTTATGTTTGAGAATACCCTCAAATCCTATGTTTGAGGCATTAGTCTCTATAATAAGGAAAGCATTTGGATGAGGTATGGCTAAATAAGGAAGATTTTCAACATTATATTTAATGGTTTTAACAATACTATAATGATTTAAAGCCCATGTTAGAGCATTCTTCTTAAGACGCTAAAACAAAGGCTTACAAAATAAATGAAAGTCCTTATAAAAATTTGCAACATAATTAAGACATCCCAAAAATCTATATAGTTGATTCTTATCCTTAATTTCATCAGAGAATTGATCTGCAAAATCAATTATTTTATATATGGGCTGTATAGTACCTTGAAAAATAGTGTGTCCTAAAAATCTAATATTTGTTTGAAAAAGCTTCATCTTTGGTGTAGAAAGCACTAGACCATTATTTTGGACTATATTGAAAATTTTGTTTAAGTGTAAAAAATGTTGATCTAACTTTTTTGAAAAGATTAACAAATCATCAATATAGACAATTGAAAAATCTTCGTAACCGCTTAAAATATCATTCGTGATTCTTTGGAACTCTAAAGGAGCATTTTTTTTTTAAACCAAATGGCATAGCATTCCATTCAAAGTGACCAAAAAGAACATTGAAACCAGTTTTGTATCTGCTCATATTCTTAAATTTGTATATGCCAAAATCCTAACTTCATATCAAATTTGGAAAAAATGTTAGCATCATATAATCGTTTTGACAAATCTCTTTTATTGGGAATAAGATACCTAATCCACTTTAAAATTTTATTAAGAGGTTTGTAGTTGATATTATGAACTCCTCATTCCTTTTCAACTGCGTTATTAACATAGAAAGTTGAACAACTCCAAGGTGATAGTGATTTCCTAGTTAGTCCTTTGCTTACTAAATCATCTATCTCCTTTTGACAATGAGCTTAAAGCTCTTCATTCATGTGATAGCCCTTGCTCTAGTCGAAATAAATCTTTCATCAAAATTCCCGATGTAAGGTAAAGTAACAATATGTTTTTTTCCTATTCAAAAAAGCATTTGGGATAGAGGCACAAACGTTATTTTGAAAAAGTTTTTTAACATCTTTGATTTTCTTTTAAATAAAAGAATTTTGCAAATTATCTTCAATTCTCAAAATTTTATTTCTATGGACAAAAAATTAATTTGTTTTTTCTTTTTATTAATAAAATTAACATCAGGATAAATTGAACATTCTTGCAAAAGATTTATTTGTTTTATAGAAATTGATTAAACAAATTTCTTTAACAAAAATAGTTTTGGTAATAATTTTTTCGTTAACTCCAAAAGGGTAAATAATAGTAGTAAAAGAGTTTCCTAAAATAACTCAAGTAGTCTTGTTTTTTGCTAAAACAAGTAGAGTTTGAAAACAAACTTCATCACAACAAATCTTAGCATAAGTTTTCCACCATTTACGGTGTGAAGTCTTTCTATAGACCTTTCATAATAAATGGTGGGATCAACCCTTCTTGGACACAGTTCACATCTGCACTTGAATCAATCATGGCAGTAGTAATTGGATGCAAATCATTATTGATAACTAAATTAACAACAATAATCCACTTTTGGTAATTCATTTTTGAAATGATATTTAAAAACTTTTTTATTTCTCAGTTGTTTCAGAAGTAGAGGTTTCAAAATTATTTAAAGTACTACATTAAGAAGTAGAAACTTAATTTTGTTCAACCAGTTTCTACAAAAGAAATAAATCTTTTACAAGAATGTTCAATTTATCTTGATGTTAATTTTGCCAATCAAAAGAAAAAGCAAATTAATTTTTTGTCTAAAGAAATTAAAAAACAAATTTTAGATTACAAACACAAGGTCCTTCACAATCAGAATCTTTCTCAAGCTCAAAAGATTTTTCTTTACTTGAAGATTGAATTGCTAAGACTTCATTAAAATCATCATTTTCTGAATCAGAAGAACTTGATAAAAGTAAATTAATCATTTGCTCCTTTAAATTCAGAACTTTCAAGTGCATTAATTTTGCCTTTCATGAAAATATTGATTCCTAAAATGACTGACCCTTCCACACTTAAAGCAAGCATAAGCCACATACTGCTTTTTAGAAAATTGTTTCTTTTTTTATTTTGACTCCTTTTTTTTTTTTTTGAAGAAAATGGTTTAGAGGAAGATGGCTTTGAAGACTTATAATATTGTTCATTTGAAAAAGATCTCTTGGACTTTTTATAATTCTTTTTTGAAAAACTTTTCTTCTTTTTTAAAGAGGATGGAGTAAGCTTCTCATAACCATATTAAGTACAAAATTTTACTAACTTTTGGTATCAGAGCCAAAGCCTGGATAATATTTTATTAATATTGAGTGACATCTATTTTGTGAGTGTGTTGGTCAACTCCTTGATTAGTGTTAGTCAACTTCTTGATTAGTGTTGGTCAGCCATTTGAGTTCATTAAGTTTGGTGGTCTCACTGAGTGGTCCCTCATTCACTGCAAAGACTGTTACCCTTAGATTATGAATGTATTATTTAGATCTTTGGCATCTTTTTCTTTTACCTCTTCTTCTTCTTCTCCTTATGCTCCAAATTCTATGTTAGAGGATTATTCTTTAGATGTTGATTTAAATTATAAAGAAGTTAGCATTGCTCAGATTGAAAATCAGTTACATAATTGGTCAATCCTAAAAAAGGATGTTAATTATACTTACACAATTTGTTCTTTTGATTTTATGTCTGATTATTCAATTAAACAAACAAACCAAACTTTTTCTTTAAGCCATGAACATGAAAATATTCAACTTCTTTCTTCTAAAGCTATTTTAAAATATAGAGAAAATATAAATTTATTCATCTTGGTATGGTGCAGGTTGCTGTCAAGCTATTATTTAGACTTGGTTTGGATATTCCAGTCTTTTTATGTTTAAGAGATGCTAAACATCAAAAATTATTAAACTCCATTTTGGCTATGGCTGAATCCAATTTGGCCAATGGCCCAATCTATTTTAATTATTACCCTAATTTTTCAATATCTCTTTTTTATGTTAAGATTTTAGACAATTTGTCTTTAACTATTAAGTTAAAAAAATATTGATTTTGCAACTAATTCTAAGTATATTGCAATCATTTATAGAGTTTATTATAAGATTATGTCAACTACTATAGATCCTAGATCTAAGTGTAAATTTTTAAGAAATGAGACTTTGGTTTTTGAAGCAAATTCTCAGCATAGCAAAATTCATGTTCCGAAAAAATAAAAGATGACATGAGTTAAACCAAGCTGGAACATGGAATTTGGATGATATTGTTAATCCCAGACCCATTGAAATTGAGTCAAGTCTTTCGAGTATTTTAGAAAGATCTGATGGATCTATTTAAATTGAATTTTCTCCTACTCATTCGAGAGTTTTAGAATTTCAAAATAGTAAAAGATCTACTTCTAGGCTCCTTAGAAGTCCTTCTACGACTTGTACTTCAATTATTGATTCCTATTAGAAATTTTTATCCAAATGATTCTTTCAGAGAATCTCTTGCTCAACTTTAACAAGTTGATTTTTCAAATAATGTTCCCATACCTATTTATAAAGAAACATATCAAATATATGGAGAAGAAGTGAGTTCTTTAGTTCATATTATCTTTTCAGATCTAGAAAAGTCGTCTCTTTATGATTCTTAAATGGAAGGTTTTCAACTATAAATATGATTTCAAAACCGTTTTCCATTGATAATGATATTTTGAGAAAGAAATGTCTCAAGAATATAATAAAGATAAATGGAATTGGTTTGTTACTCACTTTGATGAAAATCCAAGAAACAGTTTAAGAGAAAAATATTATGATTTTTTAAATTTAATTAAATGTCATATTCCATTTTTCATTTGGTTTTCCCTTCACTGTAATTTAGAAGGAATAGATTTTTCCTTTTAAGGAAATTAATGTTAATTAAATGATTTCTCAAACTTGGATTAGTACCTCTAGAAATTCCATTTCAGGTGTTCATCCTCCTCTTGAAGAAGTTAAAATTACTTTTCAAGAACATGAAGTTATTTGTTCTCCTTTTAAGAGAATAAATTTCATTTGATGATGACAAAAAACAACCTTCTTTAAGAGATATTAAAAATATTCAATTTAAAAATAACTATTCAAATCACATTTTGCATACTATTGCATCTTGATTAGATAGAATTGAATTCCAAATTTTTTCAACCCATGCTTTTTCAAGTAACTATCCTATTATTAATCCATCAAAACCCCTTTTTCAACTAACTCAGTTGCCTACTAATTGTAAATTATACATTGAAAAAGATATTTTACAAAAAATTTAAGAAAACTTAAACTCTTTTCATATTTCATCATCTTCTGCTCCTATTATTCATCTTTTGTTCAACAGTTACCTTCTGTAATATTTGTCATTACCACAGATGATAAAGAAGATTTGCAAGAAATTGAAAATCAATTTCAAGAAGAATTTTAAATTAATAAATTTTTTCATAATAGAAGTTCTCCTAGAACAAGAAATTTTTACAAAAACCTACTCCCCTTGATATTCAATACAAAGATCGTGGAGAAATGGTTCAATCCATATATGATGGAGAGCTATGAATGGAATATTAATGGTTTAAGTGAATATCGCATTTTAAATGTCTTACATGAGATGACCATGGTTGCTTCAACATACAAATCCAAAGGTCAAACGAACCCAAACATTGCTAAACTTTAAATATCTAGTTTTACTGGCCAAGTTAAAAATTTGTGGGATAACTATGTTAATGAGACAGATAAAAATTGAATTTTAACTACCACAAGAATTATTGCTAGGGCAGAAGGCTAAGGTATTTTAAATACTAGTGAATTGGATGTTATTGCAACTTTGATTTTTTACTATTACTAAATGTTTTTTAGGTGACCCGAAGCAATTATTTTGAAAAAATTTTTCAACATCTTTAATTTTCTTTTGTAAAAAAGAATTTTGCAAATTATCTACATATATGTATGTATACATGTATATATATATATATATATATATATATATATATATATATATATA
>CATIWR010452268.1:0-24767 GCA_949677035.1 Omphalea diandra | reverse complement strand
CTATATCTATATATTTTCTATATCAGGTATATTTCAGACTTTTTTATATTTTTTATTATACACGTCAAAATTATTCTATTTTATTTTTATTCTCTCTCTCTCTCTCTCTCTCTCTCTCTCTCTCTCTATATATATATATATATATATATATATATATACACGTCAAAATAATTCAAATTATTTGACTAATTTGACTCAGCATTGACCCAAGATCATAATTTATGTATCCATTTGAATGACAGAATTGAAATTAGAATTCAAAATTCTAATTCTAATTCCATTTCTATCAAAATTGGAACTAAATTGGAATTACAATTCTAATATTTGAATTGTGAAGTGACAAAATTGATATTAAGCTGAAATTATCATTATAATTTCAATTCTAGTGTTCGAATTGTGAAATCATAAAATTGAAATTAAAATTAAATAAATTGAAAACAAAATCTTCTTGATATCTAAATAAATTGGAATTATAATCTTCAAATGCATTATATATATATATATATATATATATATATAAACAACTTAGACAATTTAAATAGAGAAGAAAAATGAACAACATAACATTAATTATATGAAAAAAAATGTATAATATAGTCTGCTCAAAAATATCAATCTACTGACTCTTCTCTTCTACTATATCTTGATGATTAAAACGCTCCACCAGATATGTCTGTGATAACTGTTTTGGTTTCAACAGCTTCTAATGCAAACAGAAAGTAAAAATTACAAGGGGACCTACAGAAAAAAAATATCATGCAACCTTGTATCTGGGCCACCAAATTACTCTGCAATAATTTATAGATAGTTATGTTGAAAGGGTGTCATTGTTAATATTATTTAGCTCTTCATTTGTTTCCCCTTACTAAAGTTTTGAGAGTGTGACTAGTTGAGAAGTAAATGAAAAGTCAGTCAGCTTTCATAAGTTATAGTATTGTATGTGATTATATTCCATGATTGCAAATCTCAGGTGTTTTAAGATGAAGTAGTTTATAAGATTGCAAGATCAAGACTTATAAAAAGAAGTGACACAATCATGCAGAACTCAACAGATCATGTGGGATTAACTGAGCAAACCTATTAATTATAACAAGTTCTTTGGAGTTTATACATGCTTAGTTTTAGTAGTTCTTGTAAACAAATTTAAGATGTAATCCTGAGGATCATTAGTCTGATTACACATTGCAACTTGAAGTTCTTTTCTTTTGACCAAATTCTACCTTAGTAACAATTGGTTCATGTTTATTAAACATGCCTTAGGCCTCTGGATTTTATATATAATATCACAAACAAATTACAAGGCAGTACCACAAAAAGTGAGAAATAATATTTTCGTTATCAGAGAACTAAGAGCATGTAAAAGAAATCTTACTTTTTATGATAAACATTTTTGTGATGAAATCAATGTTGTAATAATATATGGTTTTATTGTGATAAAATTAAAATTTATCATAATTATTATGAAAATTGATCAACTTGTGACAAAATAAAGATTTGACAAATGTTTTTATCATAACATAATAAATAAATATAAAGGAAATATAATGACCAAAATTATTTTGTCACTATATTTTATCACAAAATTATAACTCTAATTTTTTGGCACCTATGAGATTATAAATAATGAAAAACTAATTTTATCACAATGGTCTTTTCGTTACTATATTTAGTTAGCCAATAAATTAGAACAAAATTATTTTTTCGTAATAAATAATTATTTATTATGATAAGATAACTTGTCACAATATATAAAAAAAATAGAAAGACACTAAATTTTAGCGTAAAAATATTTTTATTAAAATTCTGATGCCAAAAGTAAAATTATATATAATGAGGAAATAATTTTGATATAATAACACTTTTATTATTGTATTTAATTATTAGATATTGTTATAAAATTATTTTATTATAATCAATAATTTTTTAGTCCAAAATAACTTATCGCAATAAGTGCAAAATGTATATAGATGTTAAATTTTGATATATGAATTTTATTTTTTATAATATTCAAGATTAAAATTAAACTATAAATTAAGTATATAAGGTTAGTTTTTATTAAAATAAAAAATATGTATTTTTAAAAATGTTAGATAATATATACACATCTAATAAATTTCTAAACACTAAACTAATTTTCTTTGATCTGGGAATAAATTTGTTAATATTTTTACTATATGAATTATGATGTTTTGAAGTTTTTTAGACTTTAAATTGTAAATTGATGAATATTATATTTCATTTTTGAATTTGTAATCAAATATACTGTAATCATTTTGAATTTGAATAAAATAACTTAATGTTTCATATTTTTTATTACTTCTTTCTTTTTTAATAATTTATTTTGAATAATACTAGTTGATCATGTAGGAGTTAATAAGCACTCTAAGGGCTATAATATGATGAAGTTAAATAATTTAAAGTTTACACTATGATAATCAATTGATTTTCAAAAAGATATGAGCAATCATACTTCAAAATTTTGCAGTTAAATATGTTGACTATGGAGAAATTTAAAAATGAATGACTCAATGTATTTGATGGATGGGCTAACACCGTATCAACCAATGCATGTGAAGGCTATGAGGTCAAGTCACTAAGTAAAGGTGTGACAAGATATATTATTTAGAATAGATATAAATTTTATGACAAAATTATTTAGTATTGTAGCATGTAAAACTTTTTCAACTGCACAAATCGCTTCAAGTAATATACTGAAGAATAGAGATCCTTATCACGAAAACTGATTTTCACAAGGACTAAAGAATTAAAATTTCTTATTATCTAGCAACCGAATAATAGAGAATAATAAATATAAAATCTAAAATTCTAAAATAAATTAAAACAAAACTTTAATGAATAAAACTCTTATGTAAAATAATTTCTTGGAAATTTGGGTACACCACAATACTTTTACAATTATACAACGAATTCTATTTCTCAAGTGAATGAATTATTTTTAAAGATGGATTTTCTAAATTACTCAATAATCTTTCTCAAGCAAAATTGGTTCTATTATTACTGAGATTATGCTTACACTTGTGATCACAAAACTCAACAATAATGCATTATTTTATGTGAATATCCCTTAAACATCTCTAGAGGTTTATCCTACTCACGCGGTATTAATCGTCTAATTCAATGTGTTATGACTAACCCTAGATTTCCACTTTCGCTCCATGATCTAGGATCTCAACCCTTAAACATATGTGGACATCATATATCCAAGTAAACTAAGCTCAAACACATTAAATTAAGAAAACCCAACACTTTTGAAATAAAATCTTTTTATATAATCATAAAATTGTTGGGTTTTCATTCTAATCCCTAGAATAAAAGAATTAGTTCATTCTAAAAGAAGAAGATGAAACAAAATTGAAGAAACCCATTGAATTAGAAGAAGAATCTTTAAAAAAGAATAATTTTACCCTAAACAATGAATTCTAAAGAATAACTTTCTAAAATCTTCCAAATTCTCTCACAACTTGGAATAGATGATAGATCCAAATTCTTCTCTCCAAATCTAACTTTATTTCCCATAATGATTCCCCAAACTACATCTATTTTTTTGTTTAAAACGAATGTTGTTCATGCGTTTTGCGTTTTGTACTGACTGATCTACATGGCCCGATGCATGGTCATGTAACTGCTCATACACTTGATTGTTGTGACGATTCTGTGTTGCTGACTGTTAAACTCTATGTTCTCACATCGTCCAACGCATGAATCACGCAACAGCTTAAGTAATACTACTGAAAACTGCAATTTAATTTATTTTTAAGAGATTATTGCGTAATCATAAAAAATACATAAATTAACTTATTTTAGAATAAAAATACTCAGAAAATAGAAAAAATTTCTAATTCCTAACCTAAAAATATATACCAGAAGAATCTCTATCAGCTATAAAAAGATTTTTATCACTATAGGAATTTTTATTATGACAAATCACTATAAAAAAGTTTATTATGACAAATATATATGTCGCAAAAACTATACACCGTTGTAACAAAATATAAATTGTCACAATATACATACTAAGATAAGATTATTTTGACGAACATAAATCAATTTTGTCATGATATATTTATAATAACAAATTTAATCTATGTTGTGATAAATTATTTCATAACAAGACACTGAATATCTTATATGGATTCATCAATTATATTCGCAAAATGCTTCAACCACTGCAACATCTATGGTGATGCATACAAAAGAAGCACAATTATGGTAACATACAAACACAACAAGTAACAAAGATTCCATCAGGGCTCAGAACATATTAAAAAGTATAAGGCTAGATCTTGCCGATGCAAATTCACTGAAAGTAGGTTCATTAAACATGTAACACTTAAAATTAAATATATATGGGTCTCTCCCATACATAGTCTTATGTGCATCTCATCAGCTTTATATTTATTCAATGTGAGATTGTTACACTAATAATTTTGAGTTCAACTTTGCTGGAAAGTTGTGAAATATAATTTTTCCTAAATTTACTAGGTCTATTTTAAATAAGTTTGTTTGGATCGATTCAAAAATATAAGCTTATTAAGATTTGTACTTGTGAGCTTAACACTACATTGAACGCAAAACAGCTAGTAGGTCTGTAAGTCTTATGCACATATATATGCATCTCACCAGCTTTATATTTATTCTATGTGAGATTTCACATTTTAACAGTTTTGAGTTCAATTTCATTAGGAAGTTCTGAAAGGTAACTTTTCATAAATGTATTAGGTATACTTTAAATAAGTTTATTTGGATTGGTTCGGAAAGAAGACATACTAGAAGAAACCCATTAATCCTTTACTGTATCAACTGAAAAACAAGAGAGAGAGAGAGAGAAATAGATGTTCTTGGGTGTGGAGAAAAAATTGCTTCATTTTATTTTTGTGCAAAACAATATCAATTAATTAATAGATAACCTATTTTTAGTTTTGATATAATGATATTTCAAATAGAGTGAATCAAATACAAATCCTATAAGGAGTGTACTCATTGGCAAGTAAGTAATTGACTCCTTCTTGTTGATCCAGTTAAGTTATAATTTTTGGAGTCATGATAAGATAATTATTTGTTTTATTATGAATTCCTTCGTTAAAAATTTATATTTTAACAGAATTAGAAGTTCCATTTAATAAAAAGCATTTTTTTAAAAAAGGCTTTTGATACTATCTAGTCATCCATAATATCAAATAAGAAAATTTATGCTTCTCGTATATAGAAAAATAAATTGTATTCTAAGATTTTGGTATATTGTCATGACATAAAATTTAAGGAGTGGGATGCATGCAATAATACTGAATTCGTGAACTTCATCTAATTTGTGAGAGACATTACAGTTCAATTGAATTCTAGTACAATAATATCTTTAATAAGAATGTCTATTCAAGTTGATAGTACATATTTAATTTTTTTTGATATATTGATTAATAAAAAAGGAACAGGCCAAGCTTAGGATAAGATTCCAAAAGCTACATTATTGGTGCAAACATCATCCGAATGATAGCAAGTGGGAATGCAAATTAATATGACATGCATTATTAATTCGTATCATTATCACATAGTTAAGGCTGAGAAAATGATAAAAAGAAAACAAAAACAAGAACTTTATTGATGTTATCATCACATAATAATCAGAGAAAAAACAACTTAGAAGCAAAGAAACGACAATAAGTCTTTTAGTAGTGACTTGTAAGCAACACTTTGTTGTTATTTAGTCATATCTTGCTATCCAATCAATGGTAGGAGGAGCTCCTCTAGCCTCATTGTTGATATTTTGAAGTGAATTCCTTTAAATGTTAAAACAAAACCTAAAATTTTTCATTACGTTTTTTGAAAAGATTTCCAATTTCCACCAAGTGAAAAAAAGAATTAAGTCATTTCTGGACATATGGAAGCAGGGAGAAACACAAATCAACTTGCATACTAAAATGCAATATAATGAATCTTGAGTTGAATGAACTGATGTTGATGGAACAAAGTTTTAGTCCCTCCAAAATGGATGCAGTAGACAATCAAGGGCTAGGAAATTCAAAAGCTAAGCTTCACCATTAATGGGTATACCAAATTTCAAAAAAATGGACTTTAAACATTTTGTTACTTTGCGCCCTTCTCAACACTTCCATGGAAAACTTAATCTCTTTCTTCTTTGATTGCCACCAATGTTTTTTAAATCAAATTTGACTAGTCAATTAGATTGTTAAAATCAGAAATTGATGAAAATTTAAGTTGGATTCAATATTAAAACTGATCAATAAAAAGACTTGTTAAAATAAAAAAATCGAAAATATCAACTAAAATCAAAAATCAATTCAATCTAATACGTCCCCATTTTATGAAAAATTTTAAAATTTCTAAATATTACAGTATTTTACTCAAAATTAAATATTAGAAATATTTTTCATTCTTCATCTTATTATATTTTTTATTTTTAAAATAATTTTAATTTTGAACTAGACCAATCAAATCGATTAAATTAATTCAATAAAAAATCAACCAATTAATCAATTCGGTATCTAATCTGGTTTCAAAAATATTGATTGAGAGTAGGTATCTACAATATTTATAAATATTGAGCAATATTATTCAATTAAAAAATAGTCATACAATATTTATAATAACTAATACCAATAGCAATTTTGACTAATGAAATATTTAATATGAATTCACTTGAAAATAACTTAATCTAATCTAAAATTGAAAGAAACTCAAAATATCTTAACTCGAAATTGACTTAGCCTAAATTTGACTTGATTGAATCCATAGGTCAATTCAAATTGGCGCAATTTTCATCGAACTTGCAAATCAATTTGATTGACCCAATTTAAATTATTTAAAGTAATTAAAATTTATTTAAATATCAAAATAATAATTTTTATTTAAAAGATAAGTCAAAATTAAAAATAACTTGACATTATCCAATTCAAAATTTGAAATGATATGATTTTTTTTATGCATTTTGATATAATAATTTAGCTTATAATCTAAAATAATCAAATCAATAACTCAAAGTAATTCAATCCAAACTCATCTAAAAAAAGACATAATCCAATGTAAACCTATATATATATATATAGACATAAGCTAAAATTAACCTAAGCTTACACGTTTGCCACCACTACCCTTAACCTAATTACATCCACAAATTATAATACAAAACTCAATAATTAAGCACAGAATTACCCCATACCCTCACCCACAACAATAAAAGCAACTCCTTTATTACCCTACACGCTCACCCAAACAATTAAAGCAACTCCCTTTACATTAATGCTACAGTTCAAGACAAATTTTGACACTATCTGCCTAACCAAGTTCTATTATGATTTGGACTTCACTTCCTTTTTCAATTCTAATTTTTTTTCTTTTAATTGTAATTTTAGTAACAATTATAATTATTTCATGTGTTATTATAATATAACTTGGTGCATAAAATATTTTATTACATAAATAAATTTTCTTTTTCAATTCATGAATTTTGTGAATGAAAATCAATATATTCAAAATTTTAATTTTATAATATGAAAATTTTAGATAAATAGAAATTTTGAAATAAATGATGAAAAATTGTGAAATTAAGGATTTTCACAAAATCTTTTTATAGAAAAAATGAAATCCGATATAAATTCCTAATTTTTTGAGAGATTGCTCGTAAAGATTCATAAATAAATGTTTTTTTTCTTATTGGTAGACTAAAATTAGTGCTTCCTCTGTTTCATAATAAATGTCATTTAAAGTTTTTGAATATATATTAAGATTGTATTTAATAGGTGTTATATTATATATAAAAAGACTATATTACCCTTAATTAATTATTTTTATAAATTATTATGCACTCTAAAAAGAAAAAAATATTATGAAAGAGAGAAGAGGTAGAGTTGAAAAAAAATTAATTAATATTCATTGATAATTGTAAAACGTTAAGTATTATGGAATAAAAATTTCTCTCTAAAACGACATCTACTTTGAAACAAAGAAAGTATAACATAAAACCAATATGGTATAGTTTGATTTGTTTACTCACATGAGATTTTGAGTTTAGGTCTCTCAATCTTAATTTGGTAGGAGATTTTTTTAAAAGCAAAATAAGCTACTCCCTGTATTCAATTTTGATGGGCCATTTTTTTTGTTTGTCCAAAAATATAAGTCATTTTTCTTTTTTTAATTATTAATTTAATAATTAAATGTTTAAAATATCCTTCATTAGTTAACAAAGATATAGATTCAAATTAATTTTCACTCTCTTGACTTTGAAATTATAGATTATCATACAATTTTTTTTTAAGTTTCAATGCAAAATTCATTTTATTTGAATCTTAAAAATTATCATTTTCATCTTTACTCTTCTTGTTGTGCATTGTATTAAAAAATCTATTAAGAATATTTTAGTAAACAAATTATTAAAAATAATGATATTAATTACAGAAAATTAAAATTTTTAATTATTGTACAAATTGCAAATGACCTATCAAAGTTGTATGGAGGGAGTATTTAATTTTGTGCAACCTTTGTTCATAAATGAGAAATATATGGTAATAAATAGATGCATAACATAATAAATAATATATCAAGAAATACAAAAAAAAACTTATAGTTTGCTTGAATAACAAAGACTCCAGGAATATTTTCCAATCCAATGGATAGCTGCGTCGTAACAAGTACACGTTACTCGATAATTATTATCAATGATAGTTTGACTTTAATATTTTTAAGTTAATAGTTTAAATATTTTAAAAAATTAAAATTCAACTTTAGGAATAAAATCTCTATAAAATTAAAGAGTTTAAAAATAAAAAATGACTGCAAATTTTCACAAACGAAAATGGAAAAACTCCATTATATATAAATTCAATAGAATTGTGTTAAAAAGGCACAAATTGATTCAATTTGAGAACTCAAACTATAGATCTAGCTAAATCTAATTTATTTTAAACAATAAAAAAAATAAAGAAATAACTGCGGTGAACTAAAAAAAATTAACTGTAATCCAGATTTGTACTTCCAATAAAAAAATATAAATTCATTTTTATGTATATTCATTATGTTTTTCTCATTCACAACTCCTATTTGCTGTAAATACCTTAATAAATATGATTTTTTTAAGATTATAATGATATTTAACATACTTATTTACATTTCTTTTTGCCTTTTTTTCTTTAAGGCTCATTTGGATTGAATGGTTTAACAAAAGTGAAATTCATTGTTAATTTTTCACTTAAGCTATTTTTAAATTTTATTGTAGAGCAAAAAAATTAGTGATGAAAAATTTCATTGTTAATAAGCAATGGAATAACATCTATCACCAAATTTTTCCTCTTCAATAATTCTTAAATTTTTATTTTGAAGCCAAAAAATTAGTGACGAAAAATTCATCACTAATTAGCTACTGAACTAAATTTGTCGTTAAATTTTATCCTCAAATAATTTTTAAAATTTTATTTTGGAGCTAAAAAATTAGTGACAAAAAATTTTATCACTAATTAATGACTAAATTAAATCTGTCACTAAATTTTCTCTCAAATAATTATTAAATTTTTATTTTAAAGCTAAAAAATTAGTGACAAAAATTTTATTGTTAATTTGTCACTAATTAGCAACGAAATTAAATCTTTCACTAAATTTTGCCTTAAATAATTTTTAAATTTTTATTTTAATGTCAAAAAATTAGTGACTGAAATTTTTTTTTTGTTAATTAGCGATGGAAGTGAAATCCATTGCTAATTATTTTTTATGTCATGTTTGTGCCAAAATCTAGCGACAAATTTAAAGTCTGTTGCTAATTCATCGCTAAGTGTTTTAATTTTTTTTATTAGTATTTCATTGTTATTTAATACGGAAATAATTCTATCACTAAACTTTGTCATTATTTTGATATTTTCTTGTGGTGAAAAAATTTCAATGATATATAAATTCAATAGAATTATGTTAAAAAGGCATAAATTGATAAATTTGAGAACTATAACTATAGATCTAGTTAAATTTGAATTTATTTTAAACAATAAAAAGGTAAAGAAATATCTATGCTGAACCCAAAAAAAAAATAATTGTAACCCAGATTAATGTGAAAGGATTAAAAAAAAAGGAACAAAATGTGAGAGAATAATGCATTAATTACATCAGCCTAATGCATGCAAAGACATTTATTATCTTTAAATATTGATTCCAAAATTCAAACCCAAGAAACTAAAAAAACAACAATCCCTCTTAATCACATTAAAAAATTTTGGGAGTTGCTATTGCCACATCCTCAAATTATATATTTACTAAAATTCCCCTCACTAAAAATGTTGATTGAATATTTTTTTTGTGTTTGTTTTGTCTTGTTTGAAATTTAACTTTTATTTCTCTCTCAAACAAAGCAAGAAGAAAACACTTCTGATCCTAAAGATTGGATATGCAAATCCAAATATTTTTGGGTATGTGAATTGTTTGATAAAGTCAGTGAGGTGTCAAAAATTAGGGGTTTAAATCGAAGTGGATCACTTCACTAAAAGGGAGAGAATTTTGGCTTGGACCCAGATAATTAATGGTGGCGCCTGGGATGCTTTTTGTATGTGTGCTGCTATTACTCAATAACAAATTTTATTGTTCACGCCAAATATTCCTTCATTATGTGAGAATCAGATCATAGATTTGGACATAAAAAATAAATATTCAATGGAGAAACAAATAAAATATCAAATAAAAAAACAAGACAGATGTTGGTTAAGAAAGAATGTCAATAATAACATAAGAATCAATTAATACCATTACTTTCGTTTCATCAGTCTTGTCAATGAATCGATACTTTTCATTATCAAAAACAACAGTGAAGGAAAGAGAAGATAGAAGAAAAGAACAGAAAAATGAAGTAAAATATTTTAAAAAATTAAATGAAATTACTGCAGATAATTTGAGTAATGTGATAATGAGATATGTTTGAAATATTTGATAGATATAATTGATATCAGTTGTTAATAATTGTTAATTAATAGTAAAAAAACTAATAGTGGTTTGATATTAAGAGTCTGTTTGATTTAACTATAGTAGTTGGCGGTGAGCGATCAACACTCATCGATCAATGATTAGCATTCAGTTATGAGTAATTAATAAGCATAAAACATTTGGTAATTTAGCGTTGAACGGTGTAGTTAATTATAAAATTACAAAAAAATAATTATTTTATATTTTAATTAATTTTATATAATATACATATATAATGATAAATATAAGGTCAATACCAAAGAAAAAAATTCAAACTCCACTTTTTATATTCAATTTGCTAGAAAAACCAATTTTTTGCGTTTAGTTATATTTTTTAAAAAATATTGATTGTTAGTTTTAATTAATATTTATCAAATATTTTTAAAATTTTGTATGGTCAAGCGTCCAAGGCTGTGAAATAAACACCAAACACAGGTGCTGAATATTCAATAAAATATGTTCAACAGTTGCAATTAATTCATGAGATGATTAATAAGGATATACTATTAATATTTTATATATTAAATTAAATAAATTAAAATAATAATATAATATAATAATATATTTTTCATATATGGTCATAAAATATAATTTTAAATTTTAAAATGTTATAATTATTAATTTGTATTTATGAAATCTCAATAATAATTTATTATTAACGTTAATCATTATATATATCACTATATTTTTAGTAACTAAAATATGCTACATATAACTTTTTTTATAAAACTGATATATAATAATTTAAAATAAATTATTCTTTATATAAATAATTAAAATATTATAATATGTAGTTAGTAGTTGAATAATTTTAAGAATAATAATAAAGTAAAAATAATTTTAATTTTTCTTCAATTATTATTGTAGAGATTTAGAAAAAAATTCAAATAGGAAATGATAGAAACTACAATTGATGGAGCTGTATCGACTATCAATTGTTATTTTATATAGTTTACCTTAAATATTTATTAAATGTTATGTAAAAAATCTCTATCAAAGCCACACCTAATACCTTTAAGGGTTTTTAAAATTAGATCAGTCAGTTACTTAGTCAACTAATTGATTCTCAGTCCAATGAATTCAATTTGTTTGATTTAATTAATTTAATAATAAATAAATTTAAAAACATTAAAATAACTTTAAAAATATTAAAATAAAAAGATATTTATGATAAGTAAAATAAAAAATAATTTTAAAAATTAAAATAAAATTAATCAAATCAATTAATAATTAAAATTTTAATTTAATAGGTTCTATAGTCCTTCGGTGTGATTTTTAAAATACTGTGCATAACCAAAAGTGTTACGGCAATAGCAAGTGGCCTGATAATTTTAGGGGCGCGTCCTTTTCTAACCAATAAAAATCCAACACGTTTCCCAACAAATAAGGTTTATCGCATCACCCTCCCATGGTGACAACTGGTTAGATTGTGATCCCACCATTATTCTGTGCCAAAGTCTAGCCCATCCAACAAGCGTCCAATAATACTACGCCACGAAGACATGAAATATGACCTGGCTACGTCGTGGGGGCACCGAAATCGAAGAAAACGTGGGCCAGTTCCCCCAATAAATTGCTACCACGTGGCATCTTCTGATTGCCTGTACGGAGATTCTTTCATGCCAATTATTGAGATACAAAAAGTGATTTATTTGTCGTTTAGCACACCCCAATTCAGAAATCTTCACCTATCGCTTTGCAAGCACTCCACTCCACTTTGGTGGCTCCCATATATTCTCAATTCCTTCTTATTTTATTTTCTGTTATATTTATATATGCACACTCCCTCCATCCCAAAAAATGATATCAAAATTTATTATCACGAAAAAAGTTAATTAATTATAATTATTTTATATAATTTAATCATTTTTTATGAAAATATCTCTATTTATTTTTTTATTTTATTAATATTAATAAAGTATAGTTATTATTGAAACTACAAAATTTGATGATAATATTTAAATAATAGTAGTAAAATGATTATTGGAACTTAAAAAAATTTATTAAAGAGTATAATTGTTTCTTTGCATTGAAAATACAAATTCAAAATAAAAAATATAGGTAATAATTTATTGATAGAGTAAAAAATAGATATTAATTAATAAGGGTGTATTAGATAATTACTTGATTAACTATCAATGGGACGCACAAAATATAAATTTTGCCAATCATTTTAGGACGAAGAGAATATGTATATAAGAAATTGTTTGATAACCATATTAAACAATTAAAATTAAAATATTCAACACTTTTTTTTTAAAGGTTATTTGCTCAATTTTTTTTATAAGTTCTTAATATTTTAGTGTGTTTGATAACATTTTTTTTTATTAAGTACTTAATTTTATAAATAAAAAAGTTTTACTTAATGGATTAAATAATAGAAAATTTTCACTATTTAATATATTTCATTGATATAACTCCCACGGCAATCATCACCATTCATTATTACTATCCTTTTCTATTGATAATGATATAATTAAATTTTAAATATTGAAAAATTAAATTAAATTATATGATAATTTATTTATAATGTATAGTTATATTATCTTAAATTTATCTCTTAAATTTGAATTTTTTTGGCAAATTTGGTATTTATTCAATTATCATTCAGCTCTTAAAATTTTTAATACTAAAATTATTCATTTATTAAATTTTCGGTGCTGAAATTATTGAACATTTAATTTTCAGTTTTACCAAACAATACAAAATCGAGTAATTTTAGGTTGTGAACGAATTAGATCATCACATCAAAGTTCAAAAAGAATTAGAATTATTTTGAATAGTTTTTAAATTTTAGATTGGATTATTCATAATTTTGATTTTTTAAATATAAAATATTATTTTAATTTTAAATGTTTAATTTAAATTGGATTGATGTAAGTTATTAATTAGCCAATTGAGTAAGATTTAATATTAAAAATTTTTAACTTTTTTTTTTTAAAATTAAGTTGATTAGAAACTTTCATCTCTTCAACTCTATGTAGTAGTAGCTTCCAATATGGAAAGTAGCTGTCAATCGGGCTGTTCAATGTCAATCGCCATCTCTCGGCTGTCCACAGTGAAGATATAGAATGAATTGTGGTAGATGATACATATATAAATGGGTATGTGACTATTTTTGAGTCAATGAAGAGAACGAAAACTTGAAAGAATTTTTTTTTTTTTGGAAAGTTATACTTACAAAATTGTATTTATCAATATTGATCAAGATGTTCCCCCGAAAACAATAAAAACATTAATTGGGGGACTGATTAATAAAAATGTAATCAATATATGCTATTATTATAGTACTTGTTTAGATCATTATTGGTGCTTTTTGGTATACATTTCATTTTAATGTACTAACATATTATTTAAATCCACAAAGAGAGGTTATGATGTAATATTACAATAAAATGGGAGGAAGTATTTTTCCTTGTCAATTGATAATTCTGACGTATTTTTAACTGAATTGAGGTAAACTTAATATAGCGTGTGAAAGTTAATCTTAAATATTAGTAAATTAGAAAAAAGGAATATAGCTCACTTTTCAATTATTACTATCACTATTTTTACTGGAATAAACTGGGCAGCAGAAGCTCCAAGATTTTAGCAGATATAGTATCAACACCAAAATAGTCAGATTTACATGCAAATAGGTACTTGGAAGAATTTAGGTATGGTTGGGATTTTGGGATTTCAAATGAGAGATTTCATAAAATTAATAGATTGAGTTAAATTCATTGTTTGACAAATCAAAAAATATCACAATTTATGAATTTTATAAAATCCATCATTTTCTAAAATCTTTCATTTTGAGGATTCTTACTTTCCCATCTAGGAGATGAAAAAGTTCAAAATTCATTATTTTTAATAAATGATGAATTATTATAATATTTTTTTATTCTAAGATTACCGCTAACAATTCATAAATTTTATGTTCAAACAAAATAATGAAAATTTTAAAATCTATTGATTTTATTATCCATGGATTTTAAGTCCACTAATTTTGTCAAATCCATTAATTTTAAATTCTCTCAATCTAAACAAACCCTTAATTATTGTATATAATGTTGTATTATGATATCATAATTAATATAATTTTCAAGTATTTAAGTAATAATTTTCATTAATATGTAATTAGTTATCATTGTGGATAATTTTATTTTTAATAAAGTCATAAAAAATAATTAATAAATTACACATATAATTTAAAATTTTATACAATGAGGCTATACTTTATAAGTCACGCAAAATTCACGTTAAACAGAAACACAATGCAAGATCACACAAAACATGATCAATAAAGAAAATCCTGACGGGAGACTAAGAGTGAATCAAAATAACTTCACGGCCGTTGAGTAGGGCCTAATGACGGCTTGCAATTAGCTGGACTTGAAAGGTAAAACCTTCAATTCAATGTTGCTTTCCATTTGATTAATTGAGCAGTCAACATCATTATGCTTAATCCCTTCATCCTATATATATACATCACCTTTATAACCCTGCTAAGCCACACTTCTAAGTATTCTTGTAATACCCTTTTGCTTGCTACTTTTAACACACACAAAACAACGAAAAAGCATGGCCTTTTATCCTCATCATGATCACCATCTCTTCATGCTCTTCTCTTGCTTTCTTGCATTTACTGTCCCTGTCTTGGCTAGACCAGCAACTTTTGTTCAGGACTTTAAAGTCACATGGTCTGAATCCCATATCAGGCAACTCGATGGAGGGAGCGCTATCCAACTTTTTCTTGACCAAAGTTCAGGTCTCGTGTGGTCAATTTTTATAATGATTATTCATTCATTACTATTATTAGATTAACATAATCATAGTTATTAGTACTTGATCAAACATTTTGTTGCATTTCAGGATGTGGGTTTGCCTCCAAGATGCAGTATTTGTTCGGTCGTGTTAGCATGAGGATCAGGCTTGTTTCTGGAGATTCTGCTGGAACTGTCACGGCCTTTTATGTATAAACAAATAAACTGTATAATTTAATTATTTGTAGTTGGTTACGTAGAGATTTGTTTGAATTTTTTTTTCTTGATTGATCTGTAGATGAATTCGAACACCGACAGTGTAAGAGACGAACTAGACTTTGAATTCTTGGGGAATAGGTCAGGGCAACCATACACAGTCCAAACAAATGTCTATGCTCATGGAAAGGGTGACAGAGAACAAAGAATTAACTTGTGGTTTGACCCATCTGCCGACTACCACCTCTACAGTATACTCTGGAACCATCATCATGTTGTGTAAGCCAACTGCAATAATTAGCAGAAAAATATCATTCATCACTTATCATGATACAGAGGTTACATGCACGAGAGGGAAACATATTAATTGATAGAATTTCAATTCCACATTATAAGGTCAATATCTCCATTAATTGGGAGGCTATAGTCATCTTTTTTAATTAATAATTAGGCTCCATCTTGACTTCGAAACTCACAACCTGACATCATTAGAGACTTATAGTTATTTTTTTACTTAATAATCAAGCTCCACAACAGTTCTGAAAACGACTGAAAAATTGTTGGAATTTGTAAGTAATGGTTGTGGAAATATATCAAGCAATAATTACTTTAAATGATGTTACTACTGGTGCGGTTGCAGGTTCTATGTAGACGATGTGCCAATCAGGGTTTACAAGAATAATGAAGCAAAAGGAATCCCATATCCAAAATTCCAGCCTATGGGTGTGTATTCAACATTATGGGAAGCAGATGATTGGGCAACAAGAGGAGGACTAGAAAAAATTGATTGGAGTAAAGCTCCTTTCTATGCATACTACAAGGATTTTGACATTGAAGGATGTCCAGTGCCTGGACCAGCAAATTGTCCCTCAAACGCCAACAATTGGTGGGAAGGTGCTAATTATCAAGCCCTCAATGTCATGGAAGCCAGAAAATACAGGTGGGTTCGTTTGAACCACATGATCTACGATTACTGCAGCGACAAGTCACGATACCCAGTTACTCCACCGGAATGCATGGCCGGAATCTAAATTTCAGCCAAATAAGCAGAACCCATCAAGCAATTTAGTACATATACATTATTTGATCATATGTCAGTCATATATCTTACGTACTTATACCAATACATTATAACCAGCCATGCAGGCAGAATAAAAAAATAATAAAAAAAAAATCTTGTGTGCATGTGGACGAGGGGTAAATTTGATTATTAAAGAGGGCAAAAGTCAAAATTATCTTAATTTTCTTGTAATCATACGTAAAAGTATGTGGTGTAAATTATTTTGTACACAATAAAAAGCTTGCGCATGATTGTGGACAGTGTTGTTATTTACTGTAGTATACGTATCAATTTTCAAATTTGGAGCTAAGAAAAATGATTATGTATGTACGTGAAATTGTTGACCATGAAAATGGATGTCCTACAAAAAGGTCCATTGTTTTGTATGGTACAATAAGCCAAGAGAGGGCTGCGAGAACTGGAATGCACTACTATTCTGTTGAATCATTAGAGGTTTTAGTTGCTTATTTAATTGGTCCCCTTCCTATTGACGATATTTCCTCTGTTGAATGGCCTCAAAGAAATCGATTCATAAGGTTCTGAAATGCAAGAGTATGCATGCACTGCGCTTGGCACATGAACTGCTTCTTTTACATGGTCCCCCATTCAAGGGCTGTCACCGACTCCCTGCAAACAGTTGTAGGAAAAAAATTAACATGAAAATAAAAGTTTAGAAAAAGTTCATACACCAAGTCTATAATAATTCCATTGGGACATTATGGCTCATGGTTAATGGTTAATGAAACAAAACGTTTAAAGGTGCGGACAGGTACCTACAACGCCCAAACAAATTACATCCTCTTCAACGAAATAATGAAAATCCATAGAGCACTAAATTACAAAACAGCTGTAATTGTTGAAAAATCATACCCAAATCTTGTAATTCAGTTTATTGATTTTGTACTATAACCATAGGCTAGCTAAGAGTATTTTATAAGCATAGTATCAAGTTCAGCTACTCTCAACAAAGAGAAGTAGATTTTCAAAGAAAAACACGTAATGAGACTAATTCCTCAGAGTGCACCCGGCTGACGTAGGAGTGTGCTTTTTAGATAGCCAGAAATACAGTCTGAATTGATGCGTAATCGGATTCAAGGATATCTTGACCGTATATCCGAAAAAAAAAGGTAAAATACCTAAAGGAGGCCCCCACCATTGCTGCAATAAACAACAATTGGACTTATCAGTCCGAAGGAGGGGACCATCTTTTGAAGCTATAGTTAAGTACAAAAATCCACAAAGGATAAGCTTAGCATATCAACCAATGCTCAGTGGAGGAGAGAAAAACGTTGTTGGTACTTGGGTTCGCTTCATAATTGTTCAACCAAAAAATAGCCTACCTGTCAGCGTCAATTAGAATGCTGTAAGAAGCAAGGGATACGCAACCGACAGAACATAATCATCAATCAGCAACGTAAAATTAACAAATCAGTAACTTGAGATAAACTACATCTCTTTAACAGGTTCCAATCAAGAATGAAAAGGTGAATCAAGTCAATAATCAACAGACTAGCAGATAAGGTTAGTACAACAGAATAATGAATCGAAAGCTGCATATCATTGTTGGGTTGCAGGTCACAATTAATTAAACAGTAGAAAATAAAATATGAAAGAAAAAAAGCGGGTGGAATGAGGCTAAATCGGGATGCTTAACAATTAATGACCTTGTCATTTGCCAGAGCCTTCATTATCTTTTATTAGAGTTTATGCATTACCTAAAAAACTGCTAAATATATTAAGGAAAAAGCAGAATGTTAATTTTCATGTTGAGGAACTTTTAGCCTCTTGCTTAAAAGAATGAGCCCAAAAAGGGGAATCACCTACAAATTCTTCACAAGAATGTTATGAAGAACTAGACTTACTTTTTTGCATTGTTGACTTTAACTGCAACTGGTTCAGAACAGTAGGGGCAATTCCCGAACAAGACATCAAATGATCTACAAAATTCGAATGCATAGAAAAGAACAAGTCAATTGAATATGTCTGAAGGATACCATACCTTTCCCTATGTGTGTCACCGGTGGGCAACGTAGAAAACTTCTGGTAGCAGTCAGACATACATGCTCTGTCAGCAAAAGTGCGTAATCAGTGAAGTTCCGTTTGGACACGTTATTGGGGTTACTTACCTTTCCCAGGCCACCAAAGGCGGCCATTCTTCGTCAGTGTCGGGAGCAACAAAATATTGCTGGGTTCAACAAATTTAATGTTCATTCTTTGCCATTGGCCGAAATGATGGCTCCAATTATTTCTTAGGTTATTTGAAAAAATAGTTATTGTAGAGAAAAAGAAAACGAGAGGAATTTAATATTTGACAGGACATGTCAAATCATCCATACCTCTCTTTTAAATAAACCTAACTTCTGAAACAAGGTGGAAGTATGTTGCCTGAACAGAATTGATTCAATTGTGCGGTCACATAAGTTCCATGAACCTAGCTCGTGGGTCCTACCCATATGCACGTGCAAACTCATGCCAAAAAGTACAAGAAAACACTACAGTCCAGAACAGAGTTACCCAAGATGACAAGGTTGAAGATATGGGTAGACAAGTATTAGCAGTGGCAGACAAGTAAAAATGCAGGAAACTGAACGTAAAAAGTCCTATATTACAAAAAACAGAAAAGGAAAATAAAGTCATTCCCATGTGGGAACCAAATAAAGGACATATCCCAGAAAGTGAACATACTGCCTTGTTGTTGTGATAGAGCGCAACCAGTCCCCAAGACAAACACTATGAAATGCCCTGTTGCAGTTGCTGTTATCACACGTATAGTCAGTTCCAGTCCCACTCCTAGGTCCAAACTCATCATCTACAAGAACATTTTAAGTCAATGAAGTATAAATGATTAAGCACAACTGGCATATGTGCTGTATAGCATTACCAACTGGAAGACATTGAGCATAACAAATTCCACATTCAACTTGCTGATCATTCTTCTGGTCACCTAAGGGCTTTGGCAGCTGCGTCTCCAGAATGAATGTAAGATTTTCTAGAAATGTCTTCTCCTTCATCCTATCAAATGATCAAAATGCATATAAAGTACACATAATTCAATGAAAAGTCGATGGGATTTCAGGTAATTGCTAAGAAAGGAAAAGAAAAAGAGATTTAATCAAGTTCCCAGCTGCTCTAATCGGAATTCTGAAGTCACATACGAAACCCTAAAAGATACCAATGAGCAATAGCTTGCTGCTGAAAGAAGCAAAAAATTATTGACAAATTCCAAAATGCGAAAGAAAGTATATTACAAAAATGGGGCTCAATTTCACCCAACATCAATACACTTACCCCTTAATTTCAGCCAAGTAACAAAATTTCAATTTGCATAAGCAAAGTCACTCAATTTTGATTTACTTTGATAGGGTCACCAATTTAAATTTTGGTAGAGATTTATTTACCCCCTTTTTATATTTGACTAAGTTACATGGCCACATAGCTTATGTTTAATATCAGGACTAAAGTAAAATCTTAACTTGGTTATCATACAGTATATCTGGCTTAAATTTTGCCAAAATTTTCCACAATAATTATAGTTAAGTGATTTTGCTACTCATACAAATTGATGTCTAGTGACCATGCTGCATTAGTTATAAGCTCATTGACCATGGGAAAGATTAAAGATGGTTGTTTCTCTGAAAAATGCATAGCTTAAGTGTATACATGAACAATTTTGAATAACAAGTTCATGAACTTAAAATGTTCATCATATTCAAAAGAAGAGATGATTTTACCATCGCTTGCTATTTTGTTGCCATAAGTTTCTCATAGAATTCACAGTTTGACCTGAACCCAAAAAACGACACCTAAAACAACTTCAAAATGATACTGAAAGAATCAAAGAAGCTAGCTGCAAAAGTGACATCAATATGAGATGACAACTTACTCTGGTAAAGATCGAGGATCTTTAACATTTATAAACAACATTATGAAACAATCATTTCCTGGGAAAATAGGGAGGAAAAAAGGAAAGAAATAAAAGGAGAAAAAGAACGGGAAGGTTTAGCAACAACGAATAGAAAAAGTGAAGAAAATCAGTACATGCAGAATTAACAGCCACTTTACCTATATCAATTTGGCGAAAAGACATGGCACGAGGTGGCTGATTTAGATCAACAACGCAAAGAGAACTATCAATGTCATCCAAGGTAGACCAGATATCCTGAAGTTTCTCCAAATGCTGATATATTTAAAAAACAAACAACAAGCTTGATTGACACCCTTTGTCAGTGTAACACAACCTACTCATAGGAAGTATTGTTTCAAAGAAGTCACTGGAAGCCTAGACTTTTATAACTGAAAAGTTAAAGAAACATGCATGAACACCAGCATTAATTTACCTCCTGGAACTGCTGCACCAAATCTTTCAGTCTTGAGTTCACTGACCATTTGAGATTGAATATATATGGCACATCCTAAAAGAAGTAAAAATATGCATTCAGCCTAGAAACTTCAGAACCCAACTAAGAAAGAGATTATGGGGACCAACCGCAGATACAGAAGGTGGGCATTTTGGATAGCAGTTATCCAGCTGAACTTCCAGAATATGCACTCGCCCCTTCTTATCTCTGGCACCAAAATATACAAAAAGAAACTCGGTCCATTAATTAGATAAATAAACCTCATGAATAAAAAGAATCACAACACATAACAAGACACATTTATAAACCATGGAAAATAGTATGACACTGTTGTTGGAAAAAAATAAAAGAAAGGAAATAAAATGCTTATCAGAAAGACCTTTAAAACCATCATTCATCAATATATTTGAGTGCATACCCTAGCAAGCATTCAGCATGACAAGTCCAATTGTATCCATGTGCTGTTAGAATATATCAAGATTGTTCATATG
The DNA here is from genome assembly GCA_949677035.1 of Omphalea diandra. NCBI lineage: Eukaryota > Viridiplantae > Streptophyta > Magnoliopsida > Malpighiales > Euphorbiaceae > Omphalea > Omphalea diandra. Next base: position 2,929 of record CATIWR010452268.1, on the reverse strand, counting down.
AAATGTCCTTGCTTGTGGAAAAAAAAAAAAGAATAAATGTTCAGAAACAATTAAGTGGTAACATGCTCCAGCAGAGAAAAAAAGGATGGTTCTAAGCCTATAGATGTCACTTGAGTCTAGGCATTCTTCCCTATTGTCATAATATAACACTAGCACTCACTAAGCCAGATAGATTTAGCTTCGCAGGGCAATTAAAGCATTTTTTGCAGCAATAGTTAATTGCCTGATACCAGATGTTTGTTCTATCTTTTACTAAAGCAAGGAAAAGAAAACCTTGATTGTGCTTGTGCACTATTAGATTAATATTAAAAACCTCTTACATAACACGAAAGCTAAGAAACTTCAAATCGCCAGCTAAATTCACCAGATGCTCCCATCCAACCTCTTCTATCTGCATGTTGTGTAATGAAAACTGATCATCATTTAGTCAAGGAACCTCAAAAGCATAGTTGCAGCAGGAACTCTATGCAATTGCCATGTAAATCTTAATGAAGAAACTAACGTCCTCTGTCAATAGATATCATGAGGATATAAAATCATAAAGCCAAACCTCTACATGCAACCATGTATTTGTATGGGAAAACAACTGAAAACCCTTAACAATTTCCTACATAAGACACGAAAGATACTTTCAAACTCTTTCCAAATCTATCACAAGCAGTTTCAGAGTATAGGATCAACTAAAAAAACCTTCAGTCTCAAACTAGTTGAGGTTCCTATAAGGATCCATTTTACTCAGTTAACCATTAGATCTTTAAAAGATCTTGAGCTCCTAAATCATTTCTCACAAAGTCCCCACAATGTCATAGCATGTCTAACCCAAACTTTCTTATCTCCTGCAAGACTTTAATGAACTCTACCTTCTATACCAGTGTCCAAAAATATAGAGGAAAAAAAGTAATTAACATCCTGTGTCAAAGCCAACAAAAGGAAGGTAAATCATTAAACTATAAGATTGGCATGAAGGCCGAAAAAGAAAACAATGCTAGACATAATACACCCAATTATTGCGTCATCACAAACACATAATATTGGCGTTTGAATCAACAAGAATACAAAGGATGAGGATTAAACCCAAGCTTAAACTAGATTAGTATAATGTGTTTGTAAGTCACTTTGGTTAGAAGACGAGGCAAGCATCGACCAACGAACCTAATCCAATCTCAACCAAGCGACTAGTCTTATAATGCACACGTGTAGAGGCTCAGCCATAACTACTTGAGGTAGATGTATGTCCCTTCTTGGCCTCACCAAATAAAAACTAGGTCTCAACATGTTAGTCTCACTCATAAAAACCAAAGATCCTTATTACACAGTTATTAACACTCTTACTTCCCCTAATTTTGCTTACAAATAAGAAACGTTTCACCATAACTTCCAGACTAACTTAACCATCAAAATCTCTTTGGACAAAGACTCCTTTAAGCCCCATTGACGTCCCAAAAGAATCTCCATCTATAAGAGACTAATAAAAAAAAAAAAAAGGGGGAAACGCTCTCAAACGACATTTTCAAATATTCAGTGATCTATTAACAACTCATATTCACACATACATAGGTAGATATCGATGGGGCAAGTTGGACTGCGTTACCTCTGAGAATAGGGAGCGGTGAAATGAAGAGGAGTTCGCTAACTCTCTGGACCTCATCTGTTCAGTACATTCCTGCAAGCCAAGCCAAGTAGTACATATAGAAGTGGACCGTTTAGGAATTTTATCAAACAGATGAGGCACAGACTCGATATAATATAATACATGAACAACCAAACGATAGTAACAGAGGAGAAGAAGAAGAAGAAAGTACCATTTAATTTAAGGACTGCAGTAGTGGAAATCAAATTGGCTCCTTTTTCTCTGTTTTTCTACAGTTGAATTTACAAGCAGCGATATTGAAATCGGTATGTGATATTTTCTTTCTTATGGTGATCTGGGCCGAGTTTTTTGGGCTCACAAAAACCAGTAAGCCTTTCCTTTCATAAATTACAATTCTTATGAAATTGATTTTTTTTTTAATATGGTCATGGCATTTTCTAATCAATTTAGATGTGAATCGAGATTAAATATCTAATTTCTTACTTAAAATATGTTAACAATGCACACTCCATATTGGACTGATGCATTCGAAATAATTATATAATTGATAATGGATATAAATATGGATTAAAACTGTCTATAAATTTTTAAGTTATAAATATGGATATAATCTCTTTTCAAAATGATTTTAAGGATATACAGTCAACATCAGTTTAATGCATTTAAAAGAATTATGCAATTGACATCGGTTATAAACTCCAGATTAAAATTGTTTATAAATTTAAGTGGCTGCTTGCTTAATGGGTTCAATTTTTTTATATATTTGATCAAAGTTAATAATAAATTATCGAGATAATTCAACATAACAGCTTAAAAGTAATGTGTTTGTGCTGAGATTTTAGCATTAGTAGTCATATAAGTAAAACAAGTAATGATCACCAAAAAGACTAAAAATAAGCAAGTGATTAAAATTGAAATCATGTTTATTTAGGAATGTAGATACATAAGCAAGAAATAAAAATGGTTAAATTGCATAATTGCAATTATTGATTGATTTATAAGATATTAGAACTTTTAATTGGAATTGCATTAATTAGGATTCGTAAATTTAAAATATTAAAATAATGTTTAATAGAATATAACGTAATGTAATCAAAATAAATTTAATTTAATAGTTCATTAAGTTTATATTTACTTACATTATATTACATCTCATTAGATTTTATCAAATATTAGCTAAGAAGTTATTTTTCATGGTGACATATATTCATAATAAGATCATAGTTTCATTCATCATTTAAGTCAAAGCAATAAAACACTTTCTCAAAAAAAATTTTATCAAAAGCACATACATAATGCTGTATGAGAAAAAGGAAATTTCACCAAAGTTAGATTTCC
>CATIWR010452198.1:0-50500 GCA_949677035.1 Omphalea diandra | reverse complement strand
ATACAATACCAAGGAAAAAATATCTGTAGTAGGTAATTACCTACACAATACCAAGGAAAAAAATATCTTTAGTAGGTAATTACCTACAGAATACTTACAAAAATATTATGTAGGTAATTGCCTACGAACTTTCAATGGATTCCCTACAAAATTTCCCTACGAAATAAAATTCATTGGAAAATTAAGTGGGAAGATGGAGTGTAAATCTTACCATCAGTTTTCCTATAGTTTTCTAACAGAAATTTACCAATGAATTTTAATTTGTAGGTAAATTTACCTATATATATATAGATGAAATGTAAGAGTATAATTAGCTAGGGATTTCAGTCCATAGGTAATTTTAATCTATTTATAATTATTATTTAAATTAATATTTGAATAATATTACACAATAATTTTATAAATATGTTTCTTAAATGTGATAAAACAAATTTATATACATCATATCAATATAATATATGTATAATATGTGATAAGAATTACTAAAAAAAAGAGAGTTTTATAAATAAAATATAATTATAATTTATGAAAACATATCTTCGTTTTTTCGTTTATCTTCGTTTCTGCGCCCCATTCCTTCGGCGTAGATTGCTGCTTCGGCTCTTCCCCGCCATTTTCTTCCTTTTTCAGCTGCCTCCTCCCCATTCTCTTCCTACTACATACCAGGTTAGTATTTTAAAATTAATTTTATTTTTGTTTATATCTGTTGTTAATTGGGTATTGAATCGTGTTTACTGATTTCTTTAATCTTCAAATTGGGTTGGGTATTTCAGGTTTATGGTGTTCTAATGTTTATGAACTGAGGTGGAATTGAGGAAATTTTATTTGCGTTTTAAATTCAATGTAGCTTCCTGTTTTAATTTTTCGGCATCCAAACAGTGCTGTGATTGTTTATTTTCTCGGTTGGAGTTGGGTATTTCAGGTTTATGGTGTTCTAATGTTTATGGACTGAGGTGGAATGAGGAAATTTTATTTGTGTTTTACATTCAATGTAGCTTCTTATTTTATTGGTTCTGTTTTATGTGATTATCAATTGACTAATCTTTATGTCTTTATGTGACTGGTCTGTGTCAATTGGTTAGTGTTAAAACTTGGATACAACTTGGATTGAAAGTTGTTTTAATAGAAATTATTGGTTCTGTTTTATGTGATTATCAATTGACTGATCTTTCCAATTGAGATGCATGTGCAACCAATGAGAAATGCAAAGCAAAGAGCTTCAGCAAGCTCCCTCTCGTTAAGCATTCAAATAAAAAATAATCCTCCATTCATAACAAGCTAATTAAGTACTCAAATGAAGCAAGTTAAGCCTTTTGCAAATAGAAGAATTAGAGAATCTTTTTTTTTTAAAAAAAAATACTAATTTTACTCCTTAAATTTAACATAATTCCAAACTTGGAGAACTAAATAATAGTTTTCTTATTTTCTTATTTAAAAGATATTAATTATTAGAGATTTGTTAAATATCTCTCTCTCTCCATCTTATTTTTTTTTTCCCCCAATAAAGTTATGATTTTATCTTCATTCTCCATTTTTAGCTTCTAAGCTTAAATGCTTTGAGATTTCTTACCTTTATAACTCATTACTTATAATGGGAGAGTATTCCTGTTAGTGTCAGGCCAAAGTTTTAAACTTTTTGTATTTTCCTTCATTTTTTTTAAAGATTTGAATTTGGTGGCAGAAGAAGAAAGAGAAAGGGGGAATGAGGAAGCTTTATTTGTGGGTTTGGTTGGTGTAGTTGTTTATGGGAAATGGGTGAATGGGTTCTTGGAATTCAATGAGACATGAATTTTTTATACTGGAACCGAAAGTTATGGTTACTTTAACAAATCTAAAGTTTTTAATAATGCTTTGAGGTAGAACTTACTCTCATTCAACGTGCTGGTGCTAGAGAAGCAGGTACTTGCTTGCTTTTTGTTATTTTATATCATTGTACACATTTGCATATCCTTTGTTTAATTTCCAATGGATTTGCTTCTTGTTTATGAGTTCTTAATTTAGATTTGCTTCTTTTTTTTGAGATTATTGTAAAAAAAATGGAAGAAAAAAAGTTATAGGACCCTTTTAAAAGGAGTTATTATTATTATTGTTTTTTTTTTTGAAAAATAAATTTTGATGTTTTCAATCTTTAGAGGCATTTACCATTATTATATGATGGTATTTTTCTCTATTATTCCCTTTTGTCCAATCATTTTGCACCCCAGAGTTATATGGCTCATTGGTATGAGTGACACAAGCTGTTCTATTCTTTGTTGTTATTTCTTTCTTCTTTAATAAGTATATCATTATGGTAGTAAATCCTGTTATTTTTGTTAATTATATCAGTTGATCTGTATTTTTCATTAATTAATGATGTTATGTTATGCCTTCCTTTCAAATCTTCCTTTACTTTCCTGATAGTTGGCTAGTTCTCACGTTGAATTAGATAAGATATTTTCCATTTAAATTGGTTTACCAAATGTTATGGCAACAAGTATTAACTAACAACGACATGAGATAATTGATATTTTATAAGTAAAGAGGAAGTTTATTAGTCATTTGATAAACACAATCTGAGGTGAGTACCGTCACATTATTGTTAAATAATGTTACGGTTTTTATAATATTTGTTTGCATCTATGATCTTAGACTTGTGAATATATTTAAACTTGTAGATGCCAAATATTGCTTTTTTTTTTAAAAAAAAAAATTTGTGAACAGGGAGATATGTTCATTTTAATGGGGAGGTGCTGCCGAAAATTTTTTACACTTTATGAAATTTGATTTATTTTTTCACTTCAGTTTTAACCTCTATATATTTGTATATTGCATATGTAGACTTAAAAGGACAATGAAGAAACACCACTTCACAAGTTCTTCTTAGGCTCCTCCTTCGGGTGATCAACCTACTCAGTCACCCATGTCACATGAAGTTGATTAATGACATTTTATGTTTATGAAACAATAGAACATGTGAAGTGTTTATGTAATAACATTGCTATTTAACATTTCTAGCATGTTTTATATTATATATATATGCTACAAATTATATATATATATATATATATAACATTATTACTAAAAATATGAAATTATAATATTTTAAAAAAAGACCAATTAAAATATGATGACTAATTTGCCTACGAAAAATTCCGTAGGTAATTATTTACATACAATTTGCCTACAGACAAATTTGAACGTAAATATGAAATTACCTACGGAATTTCAAACAAAAATTTTGTGAGTAATTACCAACGAAATTTCTCAATTTTACATGGTGAATTTGATCATCATTTAACTACAGAAGTTTCCATAGGTAAATATTACCTTCGAAAATTTTCCTAGTTAATATGTAGGTAAATTTTGCCTTCGAAAAAATTCTGTTGGTAAAAATTACTAGCTAGCTCATTACTTGTGGAAAATTTCATAGGCAATTTGTAGGTAATTTAATTTACCTATGAAATTTGTTAGTTTACCTACAAAAATTTTGATAGGTAAACTGTGTTTTTTTTTTTTTTGGGTAGTGATGGGAGACAAGAGAGATGGAGTGACTAGGTGGGAAAGGAAAAGAGAAAAGTATAGATAGCTAGGGTTAAATGAAAAACATTACATTTTAAAAGAGAGACAAGTTAGTTTTTTTTTCTCAGTTTTTCAATATATAAAACTGAATTGATCAAAATCCAAAATTTTCATAAACCAAATCAAGCCGATTACTTATATAAATTGAATTGAAAAATATCAAACAATAGTAGTTCAGTTCGGTTTGTCGATTTTTTTAAAAATTTGCCCACCCTTAGGGGGGATACTGGACTGGAGGTTAAAGAAAAGGTAGATCGGGAAAAAAAAATAAGGGGTTAAAGAGGATAGAGTATCCCTAAGTTAGTAGAGGGTTGGAAGTGAGGTTAGCTTGAGCGATTGAGCTAGTGAAAAATAGATAGGCTCGAGCAGCTTGGGAATAAAAAATGTTGAGTTGGTGGAGATGAAGGCTTAACTAGTGCCTCTTAAGATTTGAAGGGCTAATCATCGGGTTGCAGTAATATTGAGTGAAATGATCAAGTGGGTACTGCGAAGAATTCACAAGCAGTATAACATCCCAAATGGGTTCAGCCTAGACATGTTGGGCTCAAAGGTTAGGGTATTTTTTAAGTTATGACCTAAAAAAATTATGTTGCATGAGAAAAATTTCAAGGTTGGCCTTGGCTGCCCATAATGTTTTCCCTTCAACATTTTTTGCATCTCACAACCCAGCCCTTTATCAGCTTAGCCCTAACAGTTTTGGAATTTTAGTAGGGATGTACCTCCTAGCTCAAGAGAAAGGTCTTCCTTTCACCTTAGCGGTGATGAAACATATCTATATGTTCTCAAATCACTTGAGTGAGGACCACTTTATCCTTAAGGCCTATCAAAGGGCTTTTCAACCATTATCCTTCTTTTTATAAAAGGATGAAAGCATAAGTTCTTCATAGTTACTTGTGCTAAGGATATGCCTTTCCCTTCAAGATGAACTATTGAGGATGAGAGGAACGTGAAGATCCAAGTGTTATCATTAGATTTTGGATCTTAAGATGCAAGCCCAATAATGAGAAACTACTATAACTTTTGCTTAAAAAATAAAGGGAAATAGTGCCTAAGAATATACAAAAGCTAGGACAAACCTTGAACCAAATCCACCCCACCAAAGCCTAAACCTAAGAATAAACCCAATTGTTTGCTAAGGTTAATAGGTTGTACAATTTGTCAAAAGCAAGGCTGTACAACCCATAAACTAAGGTTATACAACCCACCCTAAAACCTTAGGCTTGAGAACCTTCTGGAACTAGTTCCCCCTTAAACCTTAGGGTTGCACAACCCTGGCAGGAGATGTATAACCCTTCCCTGGTTGTATAGCCCACATGCAAACCTTAATTTCAGCAGATTCATCTCATTCTCTGTGATTGGACACGTTCATAGTGCAACCAAAACCATTTCTAACCTTATGCATTCATCCATTATCTATAAATACCCACTCATTTGAAAAGGGAGAAGAGGCTAATTTTCCTTAGCCAAACTCTGCCAAAATTATCTCTAAAACCTTAAAACCACCTTACGCAAACAAAAATCACAGATACCAAACACATGCCTGAAAGATTCAAGGTAAAACCAAGCTTTGCTATTGCTTTTAGTGTTCTTTCCATTTGCATTTGGAGAAAATTCTAACACCAAAGTGCCTCTGAAGGCAAAAGACAATAGTTGAGGCATTAAGGGACTCTTCCCCCCACCCATTTTCTTCTCCTTTCCTTTCTTCTTTTTGTTTTTCAATTTCTATTTCAGAAGCCCTCATTGGGTTATACAGACCACCAAGTGGGTTGTACAGACCTATTTATGGTCTGCATAACCTACTATTACTATTCATAACACTATTCACAAAACTTTGTTTTATATGTATTTTATGGGTTTTTCTTGCTCTTTTATGATCTTGTGAGCCTTCTAATGTAAGAATGAGGTAGGTAACAAAGACCTATGACTCTCATTCCATATTCTTGTAGGCTATGATCATCAAAATACATATTTTGGTTCACATATATTTTCTTCCATATGCTTTGTTTCCTTTATGTGCTTGGTCATGCGAAGATGATAGGATGAGGTTCGATAGAACTAATGACCCCTTGATTTATCATTTTTCAATAGGAATTTGTGTTGTATATTTTTGAGATTTATCAGTTTTCTCACCACTAACATGGTGGAGGATGGCTTAGCCCCATTCCATGGCTACCCCCTTCCTTCTTGCTTTCTTTGTGGCACCACTATCCATATATGCATTTGGGAATGGATCCAATATCCAAGGGCCCCAATTTTAGTGTTTACTATTCTCTCTATTCCAAAATATTTGGTAAATTTTCCTTTTTAGTTTGTCACAAAATTTTGTCTACTTTCCTTTTTTGAATGGTAGTTAATTAAGTAAAAGTCTATAAAACCCTTATTAATTACATAAATATTTTCATTTATAATAAATTATTACCACTAATTTTTGACTTTGAATTTATATGTTTTATAAATATGTTGAAGTTTCAATGTCATTTTTTTAAAAAATATATTACTCTTATTATCATTATTTTATCAGCAACGTTAAAAATATTATCTTGTAAAACGTCTCATACTTAATAAAATATAAAACATTAATAGGGGTATTTTAGTAACAAAGTAGTAAAAGTATACAAAATAACTATAATTAACTAATTTCCTTAATCTATGTATAAAAAAAATTTTGCCAAATATTTTGGGATGGAGAGAGTATTTTGTTCTAAAAAGTTTTTAACATTCTTTTAGTGTTTTGGTCATTCTCTCATTCTAGTTGCATACTAGCCTTTTCATAGCTAGAAGTGTAACTTACATTATTCTTGGCATTATTCAAAGATGACTAGGGTAGGTTGGGAAAATATTTTATCATCCTATGACCCTTTATTTTAGTACTCATATTCTGCCTTAAGTGTCTCTTAGTCCTTATTTGCATGTGTATTATGTTATACATTCTTTATTGATGCCATTGCATGCTATTATGTGGAATGTTTCATATTGTACTTTGTATGTTTATTGATGAATATGGATAGTAGATTAGGCCTTTTAATTGATCTCTAACATGGCTAATGACAATGGACATGATGGACTAATAAGCTAGGACCAAGGTTAAGGTAGTATTGTTCCATTTTAGTTCTTTTCATCTTAAATAGATTTAGGGACTGTTTTCTTTCCATTTGATCTATGTTTTATGGACTCATTTGTGCCCATTTTTGTAGATTAAGGAAGCTAAATAATGCATGCTTCTTATCTATTAAAGTTCATTGCATGATAATCCCACCATTTGGATATGTATCCCCCATTCTAACCTTATATATATTATTTATTGCTTTCTTACATCTTTCATATCATTCATGCATTGCATACTTTATTGTTATATTTGATGGCTTGTTTAGATGGATGTGTCTAGGTGGACAAATGAGAAATTGATTAATAAAGATAGTATAAAAATGAACCATTGATTGCTTGAAAGTTGGATCTCTATATTCGAGCGACTCAGAGGTACCTAACCTTTTCCTTAAGTCATACATAACTCCCGAACCCGATCTCTGATGGACTGAAGACATATTGGACCTTTTAATTGACTTAAATAGACTCAAAATTTGTCCTTGCCCAAATTATTATTCGTACTAAAGTAGGGTGACGACTCTACATTTCACCTAAGGATGATATTAATGTATTGTCCCACCTTGATCCCCTGTTGACCTCAACTTTGGAAAAATGACATCTATTTTGCATGAGGCCTTAAGGATCCCATGTTGATCCAAATCACATGTTGTGACTAAGGGTTATTACCAACATATGACCTTTCAATGATCGATGAAAGGTAGGAGTCACAAACAAGATTTCACTTGTTTAAGCGCAAAATCATGAAATCTGAGGCGCTCACACCAAGTTTTTTAGGAGGAGAGGGAGGTGGCTAAGAATTTGCAAGCAGAAGACTTAGTGAATCTAATGGGGCTTATTGAGAAACATTACCCAATCACGGGTTGATTGGTAACTTTTCCTTTTTGTTTTGCTTACACTATACTTATTAATGGTATTATTTTTTTTTTTGTCTTATAAATATGGATTTTAAAGCCATAAAGGAGGAAATGGCGAGAAAGAAGGTGACTCAAGTTGTTGGGGGAGAGGGTCTGATAGGAACTCAATAAAGAGGGTTGGGTATAAGAGGGTGTTAATGGAGGTGAAGGACTGGATCGAATTGTGGATTGAAGAGATGTTTGAACACAGTTTTGTTGCTGAATCACAGGATGTGCCAAGACAGATGAAGTGCCACTTGTGAAGAAGGCTCAGATGAAAACAGTAGAGATTGACTTTGACGAGGAGCTTTTCATGCTACTTAACAAACCGAGCCTCTGCCTTAACCCTCGAGGTTAAAGAAGAAGTATGAAAACTGCTTTCTCAGCCATCCAATAGTCAATAATACCTTAGGTAGGATCTATGTTCTTCCCAAATATGAGAAGAAGTTCAAGCACCTCACGAACAAGAGCTCGCTGACCTAGCGAAGATGCTCAACCTCAAGGTAAATCTAAGTTTGAATAGCTTTCAAAATAAGTTTGAGTTAAATATCAACACTAACTTATTTTTATGTGCATGCAACAACAGTGAAGGCTGTTCTGGGCCAAAGGTTGAAGACCTTGGAAAAAGAAACTCAAAGTATAGTTGAGTTTGAGTGCCAACTTCTCAAAATGCATGAAGAGTTGGCCGCATTGACGAAGAACCACAAAGACACCCTTCAAAGGAGTGAGCCTTCTGAACTCCATTTCGGAGGCACTAAAGGCTGCAAAGGTGAAGAACGCCGAACTATTAGGTTGTGAGGCAAAGAGAATATCAAAAACTAGAGGGAATGAAGATTCCTAGTCTCATGGAGAATTATTGTTGGACATTTAATATTTATTATTTTTAAATTATTTTCCAAAATAATTATATCGATTATAAAACAAAAAATACTTTACACTATAAATTAATATAATTATACATAAAAATATATTTAAATATTTACTAAACGTACAAAAAAATATATAATAAATATAAAAATTTTATTATTATTATTATTAGGGTGAGATATTTATTTCATCAAATTGATAGAGTTATGAAAATTCGGCTGGGTTGGAGCTTAGATCAACCGATGTTATATTAAAGCTATATAGGTTCAAATTTAGCCCATAGAGCCTCGTCTCCAAAACCCAGAAGCTCACGACTCCCAAAATATTTTGATTTCTGCTTCCCATTCACCTCTGCCGGCAAATTTCCACTTTCATTTCCTCACCCAATCTACTTTGCAAACAACAAAACACACGTAGCCATATTTCAGGAATGTTTCTGTAACCCAGAAGCTCACGACGCCCAAAATGTTTTGATTTCTGCTTCCCATTCACCTTTGCGGGCAAATTCCCACTTTCATTTCCTCACCCATTCTACTTTGCAAACAACAAAACACACATAGCCATAGTTCAGGAATGCTTCTGTTCTCTTCTTTTTTTCTCACTCTGCTAAAAAGATGAGGTAAGCCTCTCTTTCCTTTTCATTTGAACACAAACGAAATATTCTGCAACACAGGCAACGCAAAGACAGATTCTTTCATTGACTACTTTTCATTTGAATCCCATTTTAGTTAACATGAGCTTAGTCTTGCTTAGAAGAAGAGGAAAGTTGTTAACTTTATGCACAAATTCTATTTCTCATCAATTTTGGACGCAACCCACTTTTGTATGGTCCTTAATCAAAACCCTACGAAACCCATGTCCCCAAAACCCTCAATCACAAAACTGTTTTAGGGTTTTCCAATTTGGTGTCTCATTTTCAACACAGTCCTCAAAGTTCCCTGAATATGAGATGCCTTCGGTTACTTGGGGTGTGATCCAGGGTAAGAGAGAAAAGCTTGTTAATCGTGTTATTATATGTGATTACCTTAAATCTTTGGGGATAATTCCTGATGAATTGGAAAAACTTGAACTCCCTTCCACTGTGGAGGTGATGAAGGAGCGCATCGAGTTCTTGCAGAAGTTGGGATTAACCATTGATGATATTAATGAGTACCCTCTGATGTTAGGATGTGGTGTGAGGAAAAATGTGATACCTGTGCTGGGGTACTTAGAAAAGATTGGCATTAGTAGGTCTAAAATGGGGGAGTTTGTAAAGAATTATCCGCAAGTGTTGCACACTAGTGTTGTTGTTGAACTTATGCCAGTTATTAAGTTTCTTCGTGGACTAGATGTTGAGAAACAGGATATTGGATATGTTCTGCAGAAGTATCCTGAGCTTCTTGGATTTAAGCTTGAAGGGACAATGAGTACTTCTGTGGCATATCTTGTGAGCATTGGTGTTAATCCTAGAGATATTGGGCCAATGGTGACACAATATCCATACTTTCTAGGGATGAGGGTAGGGACTATGATTAAGCCACTTGTTGATTATTTGGTTTCTCTGGGTTTGCCAAAGAAAATAGTGGCTAGGATGCTGGAAAAGCGGCCATATATACTTGGTTATGATCTTGAAGAGACTGTTAGGCCAAATGTCGATTGTTTAATTAGTTTTGGAATTAGGAGAGAATCACTTCCTTCAGTTATAGCGCAATATCCTCAAATTCTTGGGTTGCCTTTGAAGGCTAAGCTATCTTCACAGCAGTATTTCTTCAACTTGAAGCTCAGGGTTGATCCTGATGGGTTTGCACAAGTGATAGAAAAGATGCCACAGATTGTTAGCGTTAACCAACGTGTGATTATGAAACCTGTTGAATTCCTTTTGGGGAGAGGAATACCATCTGAGGATGTAGTGAAGATGGTTGTTAAATGTCCACAGTTAATTGCTTTGGGAGTTCCCCTTATGAAGAACAGCTATTACTTTTTCAAGAGTGAAATAGGGAGGCCATTGAAAGAGCTTGTGGATTTCCCTGAATATTTTACTTATAGCCTGGAATCGAGAATCAAGCCAAGGTACCAGAGGCTGCAAAGCAAAGGCATCAGGTGTTCATTGAATTGGTTCCTCAACTGTAGTGACCAGAGATTTGAGGAGAGATTGCAAGGTGATTACATTGAATCAGAGATTCTCGGTCCTTCATTCTGTGTGGCTGGGAGGTTAGAATTACCAGGATATGAAGTTGTATCAGACAAGGAGGATGAGAGTGATGAAGAAGTACTTTACAGGCGTACTGTTTCTCTATAATTCAAATTACATTTCTAAAGTGAGTATCAAATATAATATCCAGTTCACATTATCTTTGCGGCCTCTTATGCTTGGATTTTTAACAGTTTGTTTCTCTTTTTGTTAATAATGACTTATTGATGTTACTATAATTGCTTTATATTTTGTGATTCAAACCATGTTGTTTTTACTCTAAACTCTTCATAATGGAGTTATATGATATCCCTGTTCAGATCAGTTAAGAATCTCCAATAAATTATATGACAAATCCTCCTTTCAAATGCTCCAGAAAGAAACTAATAATAGTAATCTTGAACTAAAAAATTGATCCGAAGATAGAAAGGTTGTTCATTTTTAACTAAAGCAATCTGAATTGCAGACTGCAAAACTGACACCAGTAGATTTATGATGGCATTTGATTTCTTAAGCGTATTTGCATTGGGAACATCTATATGGAGATGCAACAACTCCCTTCCCTTCCTCCTCCCTCCTTTGTTGCTTCAGTGACAGTATATCTCAGGATGGATGTTTGATGTCAGTGCAAGTTTTTGGCACAATCACACTAAAACAAAGTTTATGGTGTTAAAACTTCTTCCAACACAAGAATACATTTAACATGTCAAGTTTTGGAGCATGGAACTGAAAAATTCAACCACGTTGAGATATATGATTTCACTTCTTTTGGATGGATTACGTTTCCTTAATTCTACTTGGCTGTTCAAGTTTTTCATATCCTCCTAGTTTTCTCAATTGTTAGCTGACTTAGTCCTTTCAAAGGCATGCTCTTGGATGTTGGTTGAGGCTGTCCAAGAGTCAGGTAAACAGAAACCTCTTTGGTTGTTTAATGTGATGATCATACCTATAATCTTCTGAGTCTCCTGTAATTTTGAATTGCCAGGTATTAAAGAATCATGTGAGTTTGTGGCATTATATGCTTTTGCCTTCTTGAAGATTATTCCTCATCTTGTTTTTCATTATAACAGCGAAGCACCACGCTGATGTATTACAGTATTATGCTGTGGCAGCGTTGATGAGATCTTGTCCAAATTGCTAACAGGTGAAGTTGTGTATTGGACTCCAATTTTTGAAAATTTTAGTGGGTGCTGGATATAAGGTGGGCACTATTTGGTTATAACTGCAAGCCTGAACTGAACTGTTAGAATCTTGGTTAATTTGGTAAGTTTTATTAATTTTCTGTTTGGTTTGAATTTTTTTTTTTTTTGATATAGATTTCGATTTTGGATTTCAGGTTGGTTCCTTCAAAAATACCAAACTAGCCAAAATAACTAGATTTCTATTAATAATATATAAATTATGATTTTATAAAAGTTATGTTATTTGAAATGGATTTATTATTGCTAATAGAGAATATATAATGATATTTAGTAATAATATATAGTTATAATTATATTATCATGAAATGTATAATTATAATTTTCATTGATACTATTTATTATTTAGTTAGTTTAGTTATAACTGATGACCACACTAATATTTCGATTCTGTTTATTTTCAATTTTATCTAATTCGGCTATACATATAGAAATGAAAAAATTTTGATTAGTTGACATTTTGGTTTGGTTTGGTTTTATTAACTGAATGCCCACGCCCTAAATGGAGAGACTTACTAAGGTTTATCACAGTTGCAGTAACTTATATTGTTAAGGGCTTATGTGTTTGGTCCTTATATTGGGAAATTACTTCATTGCATTTGGATTGATCAAGCATGGCCCTACAGAGAATACAACAAAAGCATAGCAGGTCTGTAGGCGACCCAAACTAAGACACAATTAAGGTTCAGTTGGTTAAGTTTAATTTTTGTTTTTTAACTTCTATTTGCTTGTTTAATGATCATGCTACTATAGTCAGCTGATAGTGAAATGTTTTCCACTGTAACTGTGCGTTGAGCAAATGCGGACCCAATCACAAACCTCATGTTTTTTGCTGCCTGTGAGGAGCATGGCCTATGAACTGTTGATATTCATTGATTTAGCAATTGCTATGTTATTGTTATGCCACCCATTGGGAAAATGTACAAGCTATCCAACTGGTGAGAACTGGAAAATCAGGCAGGAAACATCATTCAGCTAGTATACGGTTTTGCTAGTGTCACAAGGTCTCTATTTCTACGTCCATGTAGACGATCATTTGATCCCTCCCTCTGTCAACTGCTAACATCAAATCAAATTACAACTGAACAAAAGACGATAGTCATAGAAACTTGTTTTCTTTTCTACTGGTATAAATATTCTAAATGTTTTATGTTTTGGTTTTCGTTGCTGTTAGCATTTTGCTTGATGGATGTTTTTTTGATGACATCTCACCGGTTTTTTTTTTTTTCATGAAAGTATATTTTTGTAAGATACATGTCCGGGTCAAGTTTAACTATTTAACTACTCAAACTTCAACTTTTTTAAGCAAATGACTATATATAATAAATATGCACAGTAAATTAAGTCTATATAGAATTACATTCAAGCATATGTCATAATTTAAACTGCTTTACAAATAAACATGGAGTTCCAAAGATAGCAAATAATTCATTAACAGAAATTTTTTGTATTATGATAAAAATTTGTGTGATAAAATTAGTTGTCTTAATATGTGATTCTATGGTGATAAAAATCAAATTTATCATAATTACTATAAAAAGAGGAAATTTGTGATAAATTTCTCCTATGTATTCAATTATTTAAGAAATTATGACAAATTTTTTATTTAAAATTTTTTTTAACATAATAAGTGAGTATATAAGCATATAAGATAATTTTTTTTAATAATATTTTGTCACAATATTTCGGTACCAAATTTTTACCATCTACTGAATTATATATAAGAAAAAATAATAGTCACAATAATTATTTATTACTGTATTAAATCATTAAAAAAATTATAATAAAATTATAGTATTTTATCACAATACATAACTTTTATTCTTATCAAATAACTTGTCACAATAAATAAAAAATTATAATTTTGACACATGAAAAAATACTATAAAATTACAAATAAATTTATTAAAATATAAAAATATCATTACATTTTAAATAAAAATAAAGTTAAATTTAATTAAATAACTTAATTATTTTTAAAAATAAATTTCTCTATTTTTGACTTTAATTATTCTACTTTATATATAATATTTAGTAATAAAATTTATCTTTATGGATTGGCATGTTCGAATCAATTTGGATATGACCTATGAAGTTGACCCAAACTCGACTTGACTTACAAATTTTTAGATCATTTCAAGTTTATCTAGTTTCAGATTAATGGAGATCAAGTTTTTGGTTGAATTCGAGTCGAGTTTTTGAATTGAGTAAAAAATTGTCGCCTCTTAATTGTAAAAAAGTCTATAACTTATGTAATTTATTGAATCAACTTCAAAGTTTTTAAATTTTTTGTATAATTTATGGAATCAACTTTAAAATTTTTACATTTTTTGTAGGCTTTGTTGCTGTTGAGCTTTGAACTAAGGAGGCAGTGAAAGTAATTCTCATTTCTATATTATTAACCTCTCCAATCATGTTTGGATTGGAAAATTTTAGACTAAACATTGACCAGTTGCAAATTTTTTTTAAAAAAAAACTTAGCTAAATGCGTGATGATGGTAAGAGAATTTGTGCTGTTTGTGAACACAACTCCTGCTTCTCACATGATGGTATTGGATCTATTTTCGGTTGCCTCTTAACAAAGATTCTTAACTCAAAATTGGTTCAGCTTGCATCCCAAAAAGTTCCATTTCATTTATGTTCCTCGCGGCTTCATGTGACCAATGAAGCTTAAAGGGTCAAATTGAACAAATACTGGCATAAATAATTCTATTACTTTAGGTGCCATTCTTTATAAACTTATCTTATTTCCAGGAAGGTACATCTTTTCAGAAAACTTTTGTTTGCAACAATTGAGATAAATCTTCATATACAACGCTACCATACTGTTCCTTTGTTAGAGTAATTGCTAGACTGATTCCCTAAAGACAGATTTTGACGCTCTCTATCTTGTTTATTTGTTTCCCTTGCTGGAAATACTTAAATTTACAATTACATCATAAGAATACAGCAGAGTTCGTTCCAAATATGGATGAGATAACCCCTACTACAATGATTATAACACAAAGCACCACCTACAGAACGAAAGATGAAACAAAAAGGAACAAAGAAAGTATGGTTAAGAAAATAACAATCAATGAGCATTGAGCTAAGCAATAAACAAAGCTAGAGAATCAGGCTTCAAAAATAATTTGAGAAAACTCGTTACAGCATATGCTTCTAAAAATATTATCATTTTTCTCTTCTGGTTTACCCTTTCTGTTATCACATTTCATATGGTTCAATATACATAAATTTCCAGAAAGAAAAACTGGGAAATTTTATTCTTGCAGGTTACACACTAATGAGAACTCAATATTTCAATGTCGGAACTGAAACTAAAGTGACAGTTTCACTGACCATTAATTGCTTCTATCAATATTCTCCTCAGCAATGAAACGAACAAATTACTTATTTATGGAAGAATAGATTATTATGCTTAACAGATTACAAAATTGTAAAAAGAACCGAAAGAGAATATCAGAGAGAGGTCAAAATACCTAAAGTCTGGTTACTCTATCCCTCAAGATACTCAGCAAACAAGCATAAGGATGTATAAAGGCCTGCCATATAACTATTACTTGTTAGTATAATACAAAACTAAGACCTCAATATTGTTTCTTTTTCTTCAGTTAGACACCATCATCCTACACACTAGAAGAAAGCAAAAGGCAAGAAAACTTACTACAAGAATTGTGAGAAACGATCAATCAATGACATCACCAAACCTGAGACAAAATAAAATGTTTGCAGAGATATACAACTGCAACTAACTGAATATGGAAAAAAAAAACTAGGCCGTCACATGTTAAAA
Source organism: Omphalea diandra (assembly GCA_949677035.1). Classification (NCBI taxonomy): domain Eukaryota; kingdom Viridiplantae; phylum Streptophyta; class Magnoliopsida; order Malpighiales; family Euphorbiaceae; genus Omphalea; species Omphalea diandra. Next base: position 34,915 of record CATIWR010452198.1, on the reverse strand, counting down.
AAAATCAATATGACTTCAAGAAGATAAAATATTCTACTAAACAAAAACAGACCCAAAAGAGACTGAATGAAAAAAGGAATGGAAAGACCAACAAGCAAGGTAGAGATCACTAAGTGCTATCTTAATGGATATAGTATTAGAAATTTTTGAATTGAAAAGATAGAGGTGATAGAACAGTGAGTCTAAATGAATTTGGGTTAACGGTTGCTAATTGATTAGAACTAACCAATTAGTTATTAAGCCCAAACATTATATACCTTTATATTTTAGGTACTTTTTCAATATGAGATTTTAATATCACTATATTAACATATAGCATAAAAGTGAGAGTTGAAATGACAGGATGGTATGCATACGTGCTTCTAATTAAGGAGAATACATCATTTTCTTGAATAAATGGAGCAAACAATTAATAGGAGCTAAGTTTATTCAACTTATTAGAGATTATAAGTTTATTCAAACTATTATATGCCCTTTATATTTTAGGTATTTTGTCAATGTGAGATTTTAATTTTAATTCTCACTCTCAAGTGGCAACAACTTAGTTGATCAATTGAAATTGAAATTTTTCCCCCAAAAATTGAAATTGAATGCAGTGACTACACCGGATCGGACTGTTGAGACGAGATATCGAAACGAAAAATTAGATAATAAATAAAAATCAAACGAGTAAGACCTGCTTTGATACCATATTAAAAAATTAGAAGCAATTGAATTGAAAGAGTAGAGGTGATAGAAATTGGATAGATGTTAAGTTCGAGACAAGTGAGTTTAAATGAATTTGGGTTAACTGTTGCTAATTGGTTAGAACTAACCAATTAGTTATCAAGCCCAAACATTATATATCCTTTATATTTTAGGTACTTTTTCGATACGAGATTTTAATATTACCATATTAACATATATAGCATAAAAGTGAGACTTGAAATGGCTGGATGGTATGCATACGTGCTTCTAATTAAGGAGAATACATCGTTTTCTTGAATAGATGGAGCAAACAATTAATAGGAGCTAAGTTTATTCAACTTGTTAGAGATTATAATTCATCTATTTTGTGAAATCAAAATGATCCCACAATGAATTTATGAGAGACATTTTTGGCTTTCCTTTTGCTCGTTTCTTTTTGTTTTGCTTCTTCCTATGCTTTTTCTATAAGAGATGAAGTATAATATAAAGAAGGCGGCTAATCAGACTAGTTATGAGTGAAATATCATAATCAGCGTGGCAATTTACAGACTATTTGGCTATCATTCTTTTAAAGAATATTTTGTAAATGGATTAATCACGGCAAAAGAACAAACAATAAATAGTGTGCAAACATTAATGTGCATACTAATTATTAGAGACGAAGATTCATAAAATGCCTAAAAGTAACCATGCAAAAATTAGAAGTAAGAATGGACAAGCATAAACCTAAGTGAATCTAGACATTCTTACTTTTCCATAACCATATATCACCGACAACATTGATGATAGAACTGTATTTAACAATGGATTTAAACTCAAGTGAATCCTTATATATAAAGTATATTTAATTTATTTTTAAGTATACAATTATATTTAAATCATTTATTCAAATTTTTTTAATAAAAATTCAGTTAATTTAGTTTTGAACCAAACCGAATTAATCAAAACTTAAAAAAGCTGAACTGATTGAATTTTAAGTTTGGTTTGATCCAATTCAATTTGATTTTTCAGTTTGAATAGTGAACAATCCCAATGAACAACTAATGAACATTTCGTTGCGGTGCACGATAAAAAAATATAGAAAATTGGTTGCAATGTACATAGAACGACAGAACAGAAAGCAATAGCACATACTGTAGCCCACACAGCAATATTTAAGGCAAATGAATTGAGATGCTGTTGATTCTCCAAACATATAAGAACAACTCAAATATATATTAAAGCAGAAATACAAAAGCTGAATAAATAAAAGAATCAAGTTAGAATTCTAGTTGTTTTCTTTCAAATAAGTAAGATGGTTGAGCATGTTAAGAGAACCAGAGAGAATTTGTTAGGTTGTGCCATTGATGGATATTTCAATGGCGGAACTAAAAAAATATTTTTAAGAGGGCTCATTATCGAATTAAAGTTTTTTTGATGTAATTAAATAAATATTTAACAACTAAAATATCAAAGCTATAAAATCAATAAAAATGTATAAATGTATAAAATTCCCTACACCAACACAGTAATACATATTAGAGTGGTCAATGCTTATATGCTTCCATTGATGTTCTTTGAGAATATAGCAAAATTTGCACATGTGAGAGAATATCATAACATCAGCTACCAGCCCAGCACGAAGGTAAGCCCATAGGCCTAAGCCCAAAGGCATAATTCTTCAAATGTTCCACTTTGGGTCTTTAATATTTTTTTTTTCTGGGTTCTTTAGCTCTTTGATTGGCGCACGAGCAATGTATTCCATCTATTCTCTCTCAACATTTGGGATCTTTTTTTGGATGGCTTCTTCACCACTGCAGTAATATCCAAATACCTTAGTAAATGAAACTTGAGCTTTCGTTAACACAAGAATTGACTGAAAAGAGACCCCAGAAGCCCACATTTTCAAAGCTGATCTTCCAGGGCTGAATCAGCAGCACAGCAGGAGCTGAGGGCTCTTCCTCCACGCCACTGCCACGCCCTCACCACTGGCTGGGGTTTTTAGCCATGCCAGCCCTTCCTTATTTCCCCCTATGAGATATTTGGAAGACAAAGTATATTTTTTGTAATCTGATCATATTTACATAATTAGAATGATAGGTAATATGAAAACCATCGATTCCATGTGTAAATTACTCTAAAAATAGTAAATGATAATTATATTTTTATCAATAAAAACATTTAAATTTTGTTTCTAAAAATTCTAACATAAATCTATTTGGTTTCCTCCAATATTTCGCCATTCTTTATATCCACTGTAACGTTGCATATGGGAGCTTGCTCTTCTGATTTTCTCTCCCATTAAACCCATCTCTATATTTCACCCCATTTAGTATAATTTACACTCGTATCATATTGTCATAACTATAAAACTTTACTCAATCTTATCTTTCCAAAACAATCTTTATCTCTAATAACTTGGTTGTGAATTAATAGTTGGCAGTCATCGTACAAGCATGTAAACGGTCGTAAAAAAAAAGGAGGTTGGTTTTCCACATGAAAGGTTTTTCCATGGGCATGCCCATTGCTTTTCTTTACGGGTGCATTAGAGATTTATTGGGCCAAAACCCTAAAAACAAGCCTTGAAAGTCCCCCCTCACCCAAATCCATAAATTTCTGCCTTGAAAATTCAATAGCAAGACCTCGTAAAAGCTCCTACACTATATTTAATAGTGCGTATTATAATATAATGCAATTAAAATTATAATGGAATATAATATTATATTATTCATTTCATTACCGTGTTTGGTCATGTGATGCAATGACTTGTGATTTTTGGTGTTTTTTAGATGTGTACAGGAAGTAATTGAACTTGTAATTAAATTTTTAAAAAATTGATTTTGCTTTATAATTTAAAATTGTTTATTATCCGATTTATATTATTATAGTAAAATAATTAAAACATTTTTAGAATATAAAATATTATTTAGCAAATAATGACTTATAACATATTAATCTTCAAAAGACAATAATAAATAAAATGCTTTTTATGTTTTATCAGTGAAAAGAAACTAAAAAAAAAAGAAAAAAAAGGACATAAGACTCAAAAGAAAATTGCAATCCTTGCCCAAAAATTCAACTCTATTTGATGTGAGCCATATCATCATACATAGCCCATTCTCAACTAAATACAACATTAGCTTTTTCTATGTAAAGGCATTACTTGTTCAATTAATAGCCCATTGGTTCATTTTTGGAGGAAAGCGGCATCTAGTAGGGTGGTGGTTTACTCGCAAACAAGAATAGCAAAAAATACAAGGAAAAGAAAAAAGTGATGTCTAACCCTTCAAAAAAAAAAAAAAAAAAAATACTGAACAGAATTGGCAATCATCATATATTTCAAAAATGTGCAATCAATTTTCTCCCCCCAACATAAAAATGCATTCACTTCTCACCAATGGAAATTTCAATGCAATCTCATATATTTGTATTTGTTTCCCTTACCTAAACTCTGCAATCTCGAACACTCTTCCAGTTCCATCAATGGAAGCCGAAACAAGGAAATCCAGATTAGCAGATACTGAGAAAGACTGAATGGCATCATCATGGCCGCTGAAAGTTCTTGCACAATCACCAGTGCGACTATCCCATATTCTAACTTTTCCATCCAAACATCCTGTAGCTATGTATCAAGATGCACCGAGCCATGTCAAACATGTAACTCCACCCTGCCCAAAAGGAGATAAGTTCCTCTAATTAGACAGACAAGGACATTTTAACGCCATAGCTACACCAGTTGATACAACTGCAACTAGTGATCAGTTAACATTGCCATGTTGCAGTTAGTGCTAAAATTAGTGATTTTTTTTTTTTTTTTTTTTGTTTCCCCCACTTGTAATTTCTGGTTTACAGTCATTCAAATTCCCTTTTCTTATGTTTCTTGGGCAAGGCCAGCTTGTTATGTTAAGCTCATCTATCCTCAGTGGGCAATGCAACAATTTCCCCCATGGAGATCTATAATGCTGTATTTAAACCCCAGAGATATATTCACTCTCAGTCCATGTCCCAGCATGATTTCTCAATTATTTTAATGCCTTCTCACTTATTTTTCAATGTAAAGCAGCCATCATTTGACAATAGAGCAACATATCTGAAGTTCTTTTTTCATGCACAGAAACTCCAGGAATAGAAGTAGTTAGACTGTTCTCATTATAACAAATAATAATTACATTTGTCATTTTTTCCTGCAAATTTTCAGGCAAACATGAGCAAGAGATTCACGCAGGCTTATCAATTAATTCAATAGAAATTGGAGCTGATATATAATAATAATAATAATAATAATAACAGAATTCTAACAGACCTCATGCTCGCATGTGTTGCGAGCTGTAGATCCCAGATGATAAGCCTCTGATCCATGCTTCCGGTAGCAGCCCAAGGGAAGCTGCCATACATAAGATGACAATCGTGTAACTTATATAAACAAATAATAAGTTAAGTTGAACAGACAAAATAGTCATTTTGCGACTCTGTTTTTCCCTCACTCTCTTTTGGGGGCACCAAAACAAGGACAAGAAGAGAATGACTAGACAGATTAGTACATGATTTTATAGCTTTCACTCCTTGCATTTATATAGTCTTCAGTTCTGGGTCAAATTCTTGCATATGACATCATCATCAAACCCTTCAAAGAACTATACCATTACTAAGCCTCCAAGTCTCGAACAATCATAAATAACAAGGGCAATAAGTTCAAAACAGTGCAGTACGTGTTAGAATCATATCAAGCAGAAAGACAAGATTCAGGGAATGGGCATGCAGGAATGATAAAGTAAAAGCTCATAGAGAGATGCTCAGAGAGAGGGAGAAAAGAAAAGACGGCACAACAGTAAAAATTAGCCAGACTTGACATAATTAATCATTTATCATACTGAAATCATTACAAACACTATTAAGTCCATGGAAATAATCCTATTGGTTAAGATAGCATTTTAATTTAACTGCAACAACTGGTAAAATCAGATAGTCCTAACTTAAAGTTAATACAGGGTTGACTATCCCTTATATGGACCAATTTTGAATAAACCTTGGTGGTTAATAACTTGTAAAAAATAGATGTATCCAGAAACTTAAAAAATCAAGCAACACATCTCAGTTTGATGGGAATGAGTCGTTAAAAACTAACATTCCCAATTCAAAGTGAGTCAACAGTGAATTCAATTACAAACTTACTAATGTTTATTGATAAGTAGTCGGTATATACTATATATAGATCAACTCAAATATGATGGTTTGGTTTCATGAAAACACCAGATACCCTAGGTAATGCTCACATATAAAATACTACAGTAGTAATACTATAGCGTACAAATTTCTTTGGCTTCATAATTTCCCATTATTATACACAAGTATACAAATGCATATAGAAAAAAAAAAAGAGGTTTGGAATCTACCTCGGTGTAAGCCCAACACATTCAACTGAATCTGTATGAGAATCCAGAGAACTAAGCACCGGTTCATGACAAGCAGCAAGTTTATTAAAGGGTCACTGACCATACACAATCATCACTTGCACCAATTCAATCAAATTGTGCAAGTAAACATGTGATACGTTACCATTTTCCCATATGAAGAGTGTCAGTTACTTAAAACACAGATTATAGATGCACAAGTTTACATGCCCATAATACACCCAAACATCACATGGAACCTCAAGCAAAAATTAAAAAGGGAATCATCCAAGTGTGACAGAATCAACTTAGAAAGTAAAAATCGAAAATCTACATGAACATAGATATAAAAGAATCACAACATCCCAAATAGCCGCTAAGCTACAAGATGACAGGGAGAAAATCTAGACAAGTGAACATGAGAGGCTAAAAATAGACGACAATTGCACTTCTAATGATAAGATTTGAATATGTTTTCTAGCCTAGCAAACCTACTAGATTCTCCCCAGTTCAGATAAAACTTTAGCAGGAGGAACCCAAAGTCACAAAGCAACCATCAATTCTAACCCCCATGTTACAAATCTATCATCAACTGGGTAATTTATCCAGTAACTTTTTGTTTTGTCATCACTCCCTATACTCTAGGAAAGGTTGAAGGGTTTACAACAAAATAATCACAAGGCTTAAAAGGAAAGAACATCATCTCAAGAAGCACAACCTAGAAGCTGAGGGAACCAAATGCAATGACCAAGAAACAATATAGACAGCAGACGACTTTATTTCACAGACAAAATTAACAGCAGAAAAAAAAAAAAAAAAAAAAAAGATACTAAAACGTGACAAGAAAATAGACCCTCCCAGTTGTTATGTTCACAATGCGGACAGAACTGTCCTCCGAACCTGTGATGGCAATAGTAGAATCTGACCTCAACACCAAGCATGTCAATCCAGCAGTGTGATATGGATGACCTGTAAAGCAGAGAGATTACAGTCAGAAATGGAAAATAAAACCATGAACACCTAATTTCTATATCAGCTGTGTGTTAGAAATCAACAAAACCATAGCAAAAGGAGAATTACTAAGGTAAAGAAGCATATTAATGATCAGAAAGTGATGGTGATAACAAAATTAGTTCCATAACATGTAGATTTATCCTGATCGTCATATGCAATTATAAATGATTTGAACAATGACCTTAATTTTACCCCAAAAGGAAAGAGGGGGAAAAAAAAGAAACGTAGTCAATATGAATCAATGTAAGTACCTCTTACAACATAAACATTTTCTGCACTCCTTGGATTCCATGTCCTCAAGGTTGCATCATCAGAACAGAGCAGATTGTTTTGCATTGATCGAAACACAGAAGCCAGATAAGTAAACAAGGAATGGGCCAAATCCAAGATAAAAAGAAAGGCCAGAAAAAATAATAAGAATGGAAAATAAGGGGAGCGGAGGAGAAAGTAGTTTCGTACCATCAGGGGTAAAATCGCCACAAGTGACTCTACTGCCATGTCCAGAGAACATCTTAAGAAAGGCACCTTTATCAGCATTCCACATCCAGCCATTAGAGTCCTCAGAACCAGCCAAGAGTAGATTCCCTCTCGGATGCCATCTGATCCACTGAGAAACCACATAGTCAATTTTTAACTTAAATGCTATAATAAATTACTGTGGAGAACAGTGCCACCAAGTTTAGTTAATTTCATAAGATCACCTTGATTCCCCCTCCAGCATTTTCAAGTTTATATTTCAAGTTTCCTGATGAAGAATCCCAAATTTGAACATCACCATCCAAGCCCCCAGATGCGAGCAACTGTCCATCAGCACTAAAGGATAAACTAGATACAGAATCCATATGACCTATACATAAATTTCCAAGAGAATAAGTTGCATGATATGTAAAGAACACAATATTTAATATTACAGCAACAAGGGGGCAGAAATTGATTTTGGCTTGAAAGGAGATGTTGACAAATGTAACAGGATCTATGAAAAGATTAAGGATAAGTAAAAGATATAAATACCTTGAAGCTCACAAGCCCAATCTCCTTGACCAATCGTCCAAAGAAACCCTTTGTCATCCTGACCACCAGTTGCAACTAATGTAGGAGCCGTTGGACTGCAGGCAACCGTATAGAGCTAATCTGTGCAGAAAGGGAAGCGGCAATAGTTGTTGGCTTTCATTCACCCCAAAATCCATCAAAATGTGAAGGTTAAAGCTACATTATACATCATGGACATAATGAAAGTACACCAAAAAAAATAAAATAAAATAAAATTATATATATATATATATATATGATTCACGAAAACCAACAACCTCAGGTCCACTTCCCAACCTTAACATTAGAAAAGATCCCTCAGCTCTCATGAGAAATGTAAAGAAAATTATAGATATAACAAAAAAAAAAAAAAATCATTAGGAAATTTAACAGGAGAGAGATAATAGCAGATAATCCCTCTTTCATAGCAGAAGAATAATGTTTTCTTATGTATGGTATAACAAAAGACAGAAATAAAGAAATGGTAAGATTGATAATGAGATTAACAAAAGAAACAGAAGCAGAAGTACATATTCATTCTCAATTCAATTGCCCATAAGAATTGAATAATTCATAAAAATGGCTCATTTTCTTGCAATTTTTTAAAATTATAAAATATAATTAAAGGAGAATCAAAAGAGGCACAGCACAATCTTACTAGTATGACCAGTGAATATGTGCATAGAGTCATCAATTCCATCTGGGGACTACAAAAATAAAAAAAAAGTTATTATTTAGATTGCACAGCATAATCAAAAGCTCATAAAAAACTAAAATAGCAATACCACCACCAGCGTTTTCACCATCCGAGGCAGCATCATCGTCCGCGTCAGGAAGATCTGTACCGTGAAAAAAGAAAAATTCGTCACAATAGAAAATCGCATAGTATAACTTTACAGAGACAGAAAGAAAGAGGACCTTCTTAGTCGACGGTGACTTCGTGGATGATATCAGAGTCGTCGAGGAAAACCTCGTTGCCTTCATAGTCATCTTCGTCGTCGTGGTTAACCGCAGGTGGAGTATTACTATTCATTCTCCTCGATTTTCTTCTGCGCGCGCCTCCACTTAACACGCCTTTGTTTGGCTGGAGAGGAGTGAAAAGAAAAGAAAAGAAAAGAAAAAAAAATTAAAATTATTTTTCTTATTTGGTTTGTAAATAAAAGAAAGAAAATAATTGAAATGAAAAAAATTTGAGAAAAATTATATCAATATAAATTTTTTTTATTTCTTTCTATTTTAAAAAGAAATGAGAGTTAAAAAGAGTAAAATATATTTAATTTATCTTTATATATTATATCTTTAAGAGTTAAAAAAAAAGTAAATTTATATTTTATAGATTTGATTCTACTCTATAAATAAAAAAATCAAATAAAAAAATAAAAATAAAAATTTTTCTTTTTCTTTTCTCTTATTTCTATTTCTCTTACATAGTTAATGCACCAAACATAAGAAAAATGGTGGTGTTAGATTTTCCCAACTTACCTCTCCTCACAGCCGTATTGCAATTCGACCCATTAGTAAATATTAGACTACATAAAAGTAATAAAAGTGAGCTCTAAAATTCAAATTTTACAAATAAAGATTTTACTTTGATATTAAAAAAATAACATGAAATTTTTCTTAGTGAATCAATTCTATAAATTTACATGAGCTTGGGATCGAAACCAAATAGGCAAAAGGGCAAAGCAATTTGTTTTTTCCCCTTTATTTTTTTATATTTTAACAATCGATTTATATTATTAATTTCAATCTCATAATTAGTTTTAAACACCACAAATCATTATTTTATATTATATGACAGAAAATTACTATATTAAAACATTTTAAATAAGAAATTCAAATAATTAATTATCATATAAAAAGATTTTCTAAATATGAAATTAAAAAACCTTAATAGTTTAAATTCTAACTAGGAAACTAAAATCATATAAAGGAAATTTTTGAATAGAAAATTAAAAAATTTTTTAAAGTAAAAATTCTAAACAATTTCTAAACTGAAAATTAGAAAAACCTAAAATGGAAAAGTTTATTCAAATAGGAAATCAAAATTTAAACTAATTATAGACAACCTTTTATTTCAATTATTTTACATATATATAATTTATAATTATTTATTAATTTTATTTTTTATTATGAATACTTGTATTATTTGTTTGACTAATTATCAATAATTTACTTTATTAAAATTTAATAAATTTTTTCTTGAAATTGTACTACATAAAATTAAAAATATGAATCAATAGATAATCTTTTATTACAGCTATCTCTGTGCATATTATAAATTTTAAGAAATTTATTTCGATATTTTATTTTCTTGATAATATTTTTATAAAATAATAGTAATCATTAAATGAGTTACTTAATTATTTAATAAAAATAAATATTAACTTTATTAAAATTTATTATTATAATCATCATGTGTAATTCATTAGTGTGATTCCAATTTACAACTCTCTGACTTGCTTCATCTTTTTCTCTTGTTTTGAATTTTTCCTCTCTATCTTTCTCTTTTATATGGGCATTATCTTGATACTATTATATATACATATCAGGTTAATGCTCTTTTTATTTTATTCGTTGATCATGATTTTGTTCTTTATTTATCTTGCTTCTATGTAAATATTTTAAGGATCGGTGATGCTTCTTATCAATTTTTTTCATGTTAAATTCATTCACTTAAGTAATATGGCATGGTAAAAGCTAATATTTTAATGGGTATGAATTGGTATTCTTCATTATTATTTTTTTAATCTGGAAGAGTTATGCATGTTTTTTTGTTAGTGCCTTAAAGATGTTTGATAAATGAATTAAATAAAAAAAATTGAGAAATATGTGATTTTTATGATACTATTGCTTTATAGAATTATTAGTTTCGTAGAATTAATCAAATTATGTTATAATAAGATATAAAATAGTTCTAGTTAGGGCTCCCTTCGTAGGAGGGTTAGGGTTCTTATCAAGGTGAACTAGGGTTTCCTTATTAGGATAAGTCCCCTTGCTAAAGAGCCTTTTGATCCCAATGATTTCATCTGTTTTCCAGTATATGAAAACTTTAAATTTTGCCTCAAATTTTTTTTTCTAGTTTTGTAGTTTTCTTTTTAAAATTTAGTCTTTTTTTTAGTTTTCTTTTCAAAGTTTGTTCTCTTTTTGTATTTCTTTTTCAAAGTTTAGTCTCTTTCTAGTTTTCTTTTTAAAATTTAGTCTTTTTTTTTTGAAGTTTTCTTTTCAAAGTTTATTCTCTTTCTATTTTTCTTTTTCAAAGTTTAGTCTCTTTCTAGTTTCCTTTTCAAAGTTTAATCTCTTTCTTTCATTATTCCTTTTCCTAGATTATAATCCTAATAATTTGGTTGTTTCTTATGGCTCTTTCTCTTTTTGGTGTGCGGTTTGGGTGGAAAGTACTTATCCTAGTGGCTTCAATATTTCTTCTAAAGCCTTTCTTATTTTAATAGTTTATGATGTTTATGGAGTCAGACCCGATTAATATTGATAGCACCAATACTTTAAAAGAGGATGATGTTCTTATAGTGGAGTTTGCTGAGTCAGAAACTTAAATCACTCCTCGAATCACTATATTGCAGTAAGATTAGATATATTACAAATTCAATAGCGGTGCCATAATGGTACTATGATGAAATCTTAGGGGCCTAAACTTAGGGTTAAAACAAATGAATGGGGCAAAGATCTATTCCTCTTTAAATTCAGGACTGGAAAGGATAAAGCATAGGTCCTAAATGCTCCCTAACACTTTGATAAAAACAATTTTTTAGTGCTCAAAGATGTTACAAGGGATGAATAACCATCAAACATCAATTTCTTCCAAATTGTAGTTTGAGTTAGAGCTTATAATGTGATGTTGAATTAGATGCATAAAAAGATGGTAGTTGCTTTAGCAAGTAAAGTTGATTCCCTTGTAGAAGTGAAGGGGGAAGAGCGTTATCATGAAAGGTTTCTATGATTCAAAACCCTTATACCCATAAGAAATCCTATCACTAAGGTATTAAGATTAAAAGTGGTGATTCTTCTTCTTTGTGAAGTATGAAAGCCTTTATATTTTCTCTTTTTCATTTCGCTATTTTGATCATATGATGTAATCCTATTATATGTTGGAGGGTGAAAATGAGAAGGGAGTTGCTTGTAGTTATGACAGAGTATATCCTCTCAATAAATACTTGAAGACCTTTATTTCAAACTAAAATTAACCCAACTTATACTAATAAGTAAATCAACCCTATTACATATTCATCACTTTATTGTGACCATATAAACCTTACCTTAGTTACTGTCATACCCAGCACTAGCATTAATATTATCCTAACTACATAAAAAATAAATAATCTTTAGGTCAGTGGTAACAAGTCAAAGAACATTATTATGAATAAGCCTATCTCTAGTCACACTCCTGAGTCTTTTTATATACTACTGAAAAGATCCTTAATTCAAGGTAACAGGTACTTATTACACATTGTTACCTAATTAAGTTGCATGTAATCGACACATAGCCTTAAAAAAGCCATTTTTCTTCTTCATAAGTAACACTAGGCTCCTTACAGAGAAACACTAGGCCTTATAAAACCTTTATCAAGCAACTCCTACAATTGTACCTTCAATTCCCTTAACTCTACTGAAGCCATTCGATATGGTGCTTAAGAAATAAAAGCGGTAGCTAGATGAAGGTTTTCTTTATCTAGAGATAAATGAAAAAGCTATTTATGAAACACTTTAAAGAACTCATATACCACTAATATATCCTCCAACTTAGATCTTTCTAACTCTGTATCAACTACATAAACTAAATAAGCTGGACATCCTTTCTTAAGCAAATTTCTAGCAGTGATAGCAGAAATCACATAAAAAGGAAAAAGTCATTGTTATCCTTAAAAAGTGAGCTTAACCTCCTTAAGCCATTCAAAATCACCACCTTTTCATTATAGTTCATTATGACAAAATGGTAAGATAGTTAATCCATCTTTGACACAACATCAAAATCCTGAAGAGGCAAAGGAACTAAATCCACCAACAATTCATGATCTCCTAACTTAACTACATAATAAACACTTGGTCACAAATAATAGAACTACCCATAGGAACGCTCATTACTAAGGCATAATAAGCCTCTATGCCTATTTGAATGAATTGTAAATGTAAGTGATATAAATGAATGAATGAAGCCTAGACAAATGAGAATGTGTGCATCCTTACTAAATATCGATAATATAAACTAGTGCCTCCTATTTAGTCATAATGCATAGTCTAGCCTGAGCTTATGATAAGCTAAATTAAGAACTCTATCTAGGCTGACTAGATAATATGTCTCTTATAGCTTTCTTTGATACAGTACCCCTCTGACTTTAAGGTGCAATAGATCCTTGCTTAAAATCACTAGTCTGCAAGAGTTAAGGACATTCCCTCCTAAAATGTCCTCCCATCTCATAATAATAACATCCACTAGTCATCACCTAGCAACCACTACAATGATACCTACCACAAACATAATACTAAGGAAAGGATTAAGACTTTTAATGTGATCTAAAAACTATTACCTTAAGCGTGTGTTGAACTACTAGTTACTACTGTATTGAGCCTTGACTAGCATGTGGTAATCCACTATATTGACCTGAGTCCTCCTTAAAAAACTCTACCGCCGACATTGAATTTGGATCTAACCTAGAATGTACCACCTCCTCTCTTAGTCTACCTTTCATCAAAACTATGAAAAGAACTTTATCGATGCTTTTTACTTTCTAAATTATCTCTCACTCCTATTTATACAATCTCTCTACCTTAAGGGTCTTATTTACTAGATTTTTGAAAGAAGCACCATCCCAATCTAAACCTAATGGATACAAGCAAACCACTCAAAATCAATCATACACCTAATGGATACAAGCAAACTACTCAAACATCAATCATACTTCAGGTCCTTAGAAGGAAAAAGATCAATCATAAAGCGATACAAGTCCTTAAATCAATCAACATACTATCTAACTGATGTGTTGCCTTGCGTCAGTTTGAAAAAGCATCCTACTTCCTTTTCTTGTAGCTTTTGAAGATGCAGTTATTCTCAAACTCAGTCACAAACATCTACCAAGTCAAGTTAGCACCATACAAATGGTGCACCCTATCCATCCATCCATTTGTTACTTTTTGTAGAAAAAATTGAGGTGTACTAATCTTCTTTGTATCAAACATCTCCATATAAGTAAAGGCTTCTCCATCTTCTTAAGCCAATCCATTTAAAAATCTAAGGAATCGTCAAAATTTTCAACCCCCTATTTGCCTATAATGCCTAATAATATCCAAGGTTGCCAAACTCATTTTTCCATACTAGAATCGATAGAGGACCTTAGAATTGTAATTGTAAATTCATAAGATTTTACGACATAACAAAATACTTTTTAAAATCTAATTATACATACATAAAATATAAATAAATTCTTACACAAATTAAATTCTATATATAAAAAAATATAAATAAGATATTTTACAAATTTCATACATATAAAACTACATTAAGAAAATCATAACTTGTTCATAAAGATATTCAAGTTCAAGTCTCATATCATAACATTAAAATACTAAAAAAAATTAGTTCAAATCCATCACACATTTAAGTTAATAATACAAAAAATACTAATAAATACTCCATGAAATGAAATATAACATTTTTAAAAAAGTCATCAACATTATTATTCAAATCAACCCTTTCATCTTCATCACCATCATTGATATTTCCATCTCCATTATCTTCAAGTTCATTGCCCCCAAAAGACTCAATACTAGTAGTTCCGCAAATATTATCATTAACAAATGACATCATTGGTAATGAATTCCACATCATTTGAGTCTCCAATGATTGCTCCTTTTCATCACTAGTTATATTAACATTATCCCCATACCTTCATGAATTTCCAAATTATCACTTTCATCCTCTCCTACTGCACCATCCAAAACACATAACCAATCTTCATTTCGTAAAACATAAAGGTTAGGTTCCTCAGTTATCCATTGATCATCTGAAGACATATCTTTAAAGTCATATAAGTGATTATATCTCTTTTAGTTTGTCTATCTTTCTACTTCAAGTTGTAAATCACAAATACCTGGTCATTCATTTTTTTTTTATGTAAATGATTTCTTTTCTTAGTGTGAACTTGTATAATAAGTCATGTAAACTCTTGTAAGCAACCTTAAAAAAAGCAAATAAAAAAAGAGAGAAAAGATAATAAAAATTTTTATTTATTACCTACTCGAATAAACTCCAATTCCATTCATATCTAGAAGAACTACAAGTCAAGCTTAACACTCGAATAGAAAATTTTTGCAACTTGGGACACTCATCTCCATAAGAATCCCACCACTTTGTTAGTGCTTTTTTGTCCCTTACTAGCTTGGCAATGTTAATCCCAAATAAGCCTTTTGCATCCTTAAAACACTCAAGTTGCATGTCCACCTCACATCTTTCCTGTGGATTAGGAACTATCTTCTCTAAACATTTATACAACCCAACTTTGATCCCAACATTGGCTTTGTAATTGAGACTGTAATGGTATCTAAGATTTAAGTAGTAAACTGTAGCAAGCATTGGTCTATGGAGCTGAAGTTCCCATCTCGCATCAATAATTGTCAATATATCTTCAAAACTAGAAAAAATAAAAATAGAAGGCATAACTAATATGTATTAAAGGCAACATAAATTTAAAAGAATGAAGCATGATTGCAAAAAATAAAATAAGAAATTTAGATACATAGTTTATAGTTATGCACTTACTTTTTTTTGACATTGTTAAAATTGTCATTGGTTTTCTATCTAACATAAGCCACTTGTTCATAAACGAAACCTATAGTTGATGTCTCATCTGAATCAATCAATCAAAACACTTTAATGTGAGGGCATCATCACGCTCCAAATCTGAGCATCATGATTGGCGTGAAGCTAAGGTTGTGGCCTCCACCTCACTAGCCTACATGAATATCCAAAATAAGGAGAATATAAATTTTCAAGTAGGCGAAAGTGAAATAAAATAATGAAAATTTATTTCAAAATATTCTCAATGTAAAAATGACAACTTATCAAATATAATATATTAATTAGTTTACAATACATCAAATACATATATTTAAAATAAGTATATTACATTCAAAATCTATAGGGATCATTTACTAAAATAAGGAAATAAATCTAATTGAATGTAATAATAAGTTTTAATAATTATTTTCTATAATAAAATAATTAATTAATATTAATTACTCAATAATAATTTCCCTTTATTACAAAATTACATGAGTATCCTTAAACTAAATACATAATAATATTATACTCAAAATGATTATTATCACTTCTAGATATCACATATCATATCTAAATAATCAAATTATATCTCTAACTCAAATGTAAGTCAAAATAACTTAGAAAAGCACTCTTAATGTCTAAATCACAAAAATAATCCTTATGAAAAAAAATTTGGGATGTTACAGGTATGCTGCCTTAAGACAAGTAACCACATTTTCCAAAATCTACTATCCAAGACCATTTGTTGAACTCGCTTCCCATCATTTGAAGAGGCAAATTTACTACACTTCCATGACTTGGAAGTAAACATTATCATTAATGCTCCTTTGTTTTCACTTAGACATGCTAAAGTTAAACAAGTTGTAGCAAATTGAGTGGCACTAGGTCTAATCAAATCGCTTTTTTTTTTTGTGAAGTGCCTTAACATGAAAATCCGAAGGGTCATTGAATAAATATAAATTGTGATCTTTCATGCTTTAAAATTATTGCAATGTGGATCTTTAACTTATTGTTAAAGTCCTCTAGGATCAAATCAAAGTAGTGAGCAACACAAGGAGTCCAATAAAACCTCTTTCTTTTCTCCATTAGTTTATCTCTTGCTGTTTTGTAATTAGCAACATTATCTATGACTGTCTATCCTCTCCAACCTTCTCTACAATGTCATCTAACATTTGAAAAACTTTTTCAGGAATTTTAGGGATGAAAAATGTTTCAATTGATGTCAACAAAATTGTTTCCTTCAAACTATTCACTAAAAATTACAGATAGAATGCCTCTTTTTATCTGTCCATCCATCTGACATGATGGTGCAATCAAATTTTTTTCCATTTAGCTTTATATTCCTTGAGCAATTTTATAGTCATAGCGAGTTCCTTCTATAAATACTTCTCCCTATTTTCATGGTAAGATAAAGGTTTCAATCTACACCATATTTTCCAATCAATTTAACTATTTTTGTAAATTCAAGATTATTCACACAATTAAAAGGAATTGCATAAACATAGAAAAAATGAGCAATTTATTGATGTCTTCTTCTCTCTATTCCTTTTTCATCAATTAATTGATAGTTATTTGAGTACTTCTAACCATACTATCCCATTTCTTCATAAGAAATCTATAGTACTCTTCCCTTTATGTTTTGATATAATTTGTTGCACCTCATTTTCATCATCTCCTAAATCATCGATCTCATGAACTTGCTTTCTTTTTTTCTCTGCTAATTCTGCATTTTTTACCAAAATAGTAATCATTTGCTTCTTAACATCATCCAGTACACTTCTACAAGGTTTTACATCTTTTCAGGTACAAGCTAAATGTTGCTTGAATAAAAAAACCCTCCAGTGAAAATTTTATCACAAAATTTACATTGAACTCTCTGAGTTTTTATCCACATCCATGAGATATTGCCATCCCATATCCAATTTAGTTCCAACAACATTTGTTCTTTTAGTCACAACCTTTGAAAAATTAGAAGTACACTTATCGAATTCAATCATTGTTAAAGAAAAAAATCAATATGATTTAACCACTCTCTTAATAATAATGCATACAAATCAGATTGTCTAATCCAAATATTAAGTTAATAATCATCAATAACCATCAATTTTCACTAAATTTTTTAGAAACAATTCTCTTAATTTTGCTCCTTCCATGTTTTAGTAAACTTACATGCATATCCACATCTGCATTTTCTAGAATATACACAAAGTTATTTCATTTCATTAAAGAAAAAAAATCCCATGTGTTGAATTATTCAAAAAATAGTTTCACAAACATTACTAAAATCATGCCAACAAAAGTTAAAAGTTAAAGCAAATATTCAAAAATAAACAAGTATTTGCCTAGTTGCTTTCTTCTTTTTGAAAAAAATATCATTCTTTGAATTGACAATAAGAAATCTTTTAAGGCATTCTAGTTTACATTAAAACAAATTGTAGCATGTTGTAATGTCAAAAACTAGAAATGCCAGTATTGAAAAGTTTCTAATTTGCACAAATAGTTTTAGGCTAGAATAAAGACTCATGAAGCTTTCAGGTCAGTTTGGGAGAAAAATGGGAAAAACCAACATCCATTTAAGATGATAACTGGATAAATTGACTTAACTCAAGAAAAGGAACACATCAACTATTTGAAATATCAAAAATTGAAGACAACAATAGTAGAAGAAAGACATCCATTTTATGTTCATAAAGTGGAGTGAAGAAACAAGAAGGATCCCACAACCATTATATTTGGTTGACAAAGCAAAATAGAAAAATAACATTCAATCAACAAACCCAAAAGACATTTGTTTATCATTTGGTTAATAAAGGATAATAGAAAAAATCTCACACAGAGCTCTTCAGCAAATTCAATCCATAAAATAAAAGGATCCCACCAATATATCATAAAACAAAAGAATTCAAACCACAAAACAAAAGATATAAACAAAATAATTAAAGTAATTACACATAATACAATAATAGTAGATATACCTCTCGAAAAAGCAGCTGAAGTGAAGAAGCCTAGTCTATATCAGTCGTAAATGTAACTCTCAAAAGTAATAATAAAAGTGAAGAAAACTTGATTGAACAATACCAACAGTAGCAATAAATGTCACCTCTCGAAAACAACAATAGAAGTGAAGAAGTCGAGAATCAAATGAGAAGAGAATCAAAACATCGAAGGAGAAGAAAACCAAATTGAAAGGTAATCGAAGCCAAATCAAAGAAAGCTAAAAGCGAGCATAAAAGATAATAGAAAACACCCTCAATCGATCCAGTTTTGTAGAGAAAAGTAAACCCTAAATTGATGAAGAAACCCTAATCTAATTCTCCAAATCAATTTCTATCTGATGCGTTTTTTTTATTTTAATCAAAATGCACCATTGTGGTTTCAAACAACACCATTTTTTCTTAAAAACTATGGGTCTTTAAGAGTTCAAGTAAACTAGATAAAATAGTGAATGAACTCACAATTTTATCGAGTTTAACATGCCAACACATGATTTCATGTTGAGTTTACTAGAAGTTCAATTTTATATACTTGTTGAATCATTTGCATGATTTGTTGAATCAATTACATGATTTTTACTCATAAAGTTGTAAAAGCATACGAGTTAAAAAGCTTTTTTAAGAACACTGACAATATCCTATGGCTTTTATTGCTCTTTCACTACCATGGTTGCTATAAATGCTTGTGCTATAGCAATGCCAAAACCATCACTAATTTATACTACTATTGATGGAATAAGAGCTACTAAAGGAATTGGAGCTACTGGAGGTGGAACTAGTGGTGTGGGACTAGAGCTACCAGAAGAGGTAGAGATGATATTGGGGGCTATTTAAGGAGGTGGTGGTAAAGCTAACAAAGATCAGTGTGACATAGCTCCCTGAGATATAAAGTCATCCTGAATCTCATCATTAACAAACATGTCATGCTTCATTAACTCCTTAGGTAAAGATGAAGAAACATTCCTATAAGGTTGGCCAACATCCTTTAATTTGACCATGTGACGACCACAATATGAACCACTACGACCTCTACCACCTCTCAATTAGGGTGACATGAGGATAACACTAAAAAAAGGAATTTACTAGACTACTCAACAAAAAGAATTTGAAAAAAGTTATGAAATGAAAAGGTTAGTATGAAACTCAGTGAGAAATTAAACAAATAGCAAGAAGGAGAATGGACAAAAGGTTCTCATACTATATAGACATAACAACTAAATCAATTATCTACTAGATAAATGTAATTTATAAAATTGCACAAATTTCAACATTAATATTTTTAATATCCAAATTATGGATATATACTAAAAGCATACTAAGTAAAACCACTATTTATATATGTATTCTATCGATCCCTAATAATAATGGGCGCAAAAATGTCTTATCTAATAGCTTAAAGCGTGAATCCTAGTGCGCGCAAGTAGTACCCCCAAAGAGCGACCACCCAATATGCATACCAAATGCATGTGTATATTGCAATGTCCTAGAAATAGGGTAATATCAATCATAACACTTGACATTCAAGGTGTGATCACATAGGGCATATAAATGAGCATATATCCACTTATCCAACTATGTTAGAACTAAATTACCATCCTTTGTTCCCGATTTTACATCAAAATAATAATTTTATAAATCAACTTTAGTTTAAAGACAATAGTTTTAAAAAAAGAATACTTTGTTATAAGTTTATCTACTCATTTAAATTGACCCAAAAGAGGAAAAATTCTAATTGGTGGATGTACCACTAGGCCCTACCGTTGATAAAAAATCTTGCTTAAAAAAGACAACTACATGATGATGAAAAACAAGATTGACACTTAAAATTTACTACAAATAATGGAATATGAAATGTGGATGCAAAATTATTCTAGGAATTTTATCTAAATTTCAACATCATAACGACATAGATTTGATACTTTCTCAAATTTTTAATCGCTCAAAAATGCTACCCTCAAATTACATCACAACACAAATATAATTATAATGCCAATTTAAGCCTTTAATATCATATTTTCGCCTTCAACACTTCTCGACAATCTCAATTAAATTAATTATTTGCATTTGACAAATATATTATTTTCACTATTAATACATATTCGATCAAGCAAATTATTAACTTCAACTCATAACAATTGCTTCATACAAATAGTCATCAGTCACATAAATTTAGAGGTTTATAATTGTTCTAGGCGATTTAAAACTAACTAAATCCCTTAGCAAATTAATTTATAAAATTAGGTGAATACTATTATTGCATTTATCCAACCTATCAAAATTCTAATCCATTTACTACAACTTCATACATTTTATTTCATGCAATTTATCCAATTTATTTAGAGTTCCAAAAAGTCTTAAACAATTTTAAATGGACAATTTCTCCATTATCGATTACTAAGAAAATTTAATATTTAATTCTCAAATTAATTTACTAAGCAAATTTCAATGTTGAAACTAATGTAGGAAGTCTCAAAATAATTTTGAAAGCTTTTAAATTTTTTGCATGCGATTGAAAGCTTGTTGGAATTCATTGCCAAATAATTTAAGTCGCTAAAAATATGAATAAAGGACACCCACACGCAACACTTACCTTAAGGAATCTAACCATTTAAGTTTCTTTGGTCGTTGCTGCGAATTTTGCTGAAAAATTTATGAATAGAATGAGTTGAGTTCACCGGAAAACACTCATCACAGTGGCTGAAAGTTTTCAAAAATCTTCTCCAAGCACTAGGGGAGGCTGTTGAAACTAACTTTGGAAGTTGGTGGCCACCAGTTTGCGAGATTCGAAGAAGACAAGTTCCTTCTTAATTTTGTCTCACTTAATCTCGATTTTTCAATGAGAAATTTGCTTGGTTTTGGTGTCCAGCAGCTCAAGGAAGGTGAGAGGGTTCAGTGATAGCCGAAGGTGGAAGGGAGAGGAGGATGAAGGAGCCAAAAATGAATAGGGAAGGGTTCAAAGGCCAAAATAATGTTTACCCAATAGTTTCAATTTAAAAATAAATTCCCCATGATTGATTAACTAGTTTACAACGCCCGTAATCCTTGGTTTAATTTAATGTCTTAATTAACAATATAATAATAATGATTTTCAATTTTAAAAGGTTCAAGGAGTTTTCTCAATACAAATAATTTATCAAAATTATTAGTTTAAATTCTAATTTCTTTATATACAAGTGTATATCAAAATATCCATAATTTATTTAAATGCATAATTTATAAATTATATATCAAAATATCCATAATTTATTTAAATGCATAATTTATAAATTATAAAAATATAATTATGCAAATGTAGGCATATATAATTGTTTATAGTGATTAATATATATATATATCTGTGTGTGTGTGTGTGTGTGTGTAGTTGCATAATAATATGGCTAAAATAATAGATGTTACTCCCATCTTTTCATTTGTTAAAAACTTAAAATTGTATGAATCCATATATAAACAAGCAATCCTAATAAAAATTGGATTCCTAAAATATTTATACAAGATTCAATGAATATACTATGTAAGATTATATGATTTTAATCTTGAAGAGTTTGAGGTAATTTAAAGTAGGATAATTTTAAAATTTTTGATAAAAAATATGTTCTTTTTTGTCCAAATATATGTTCTCCTACTTGTAATTTTTCATATTTTATCTGATTTGTTTGAAATAACTCGATGATTAACCCATACTTTAAAAGTCATTTAGGTTTTGAAATAATTATTTACACATTAAATGAAAAAAAAAAGAACATGATAATAAGGTTGTATTTAACAAAAAGATTACCTATATTATTGTGTTCATCCGAGTAATAAATTAATCACAAAGTAGTACTTGCACTTAAAAAATGCATATTATGTTAAATGGTCATAGTAATTATTTTACTTGGTATTTTATTATTGATTAAATCTATAATTAGAGGTATCAAATAGATTGGATCGAGGAGGTTTGAATAGATTTAAGTTGGATTAATTTTAAGGTACATCTTTTTTGAGGTGGGTTCAAATTGAATCATTTTTATAGTTGTAGACAAAAATTTAATATTACTTTGCATCATTTTTTATATTTTCGGTTGATTGGATTTGATCACTCTTAAAATTGACTTGTTTTAAAATAAAAATTTTAGTTAGATTTTAATTAAATTTAATTATTTTAAATAATTTAAATATAATCAATTTACAGGTTAAAATTGTGATAATGTCAATTTAAATTGACTTACACATTATATTGAATTAGAAATAGCCGTCTCTACATACAACTAGGGTCTATAAGTAAAAGTGGCAAGTAAGCTGGATCGAGTCATTTCGAGTTGGATTAATTTAGAATCATGTTATTTTTTGAATAGGGTTATGCCTGATCATGGAATCTAGTTGGATTTGTAGTTGTGATTTTTCTAAAAAAAAATTATTTTAACTTTAAAATAAATTTTAATTATTTTAAATAATTTAAATAAAAATTAGAACCTCTTGTGAATTGAGTCAATTTTGGATCAATTTGAATTAACCAGTAAGCGGAGTCAGATTTAAATAAAATTATTTTCAAATGGGTTTGAGATCGGATTTTTGGATCATGTCAAAATTGTTACCTATATAAATAACAACATAGTTTTTACGTAAATAAAATTTTAAAAAATTAATTAAAATATTACCAAATGAAATTGATGTGATGAGTATAATTTTTTTTACTTTTTTTAAAATAATATGAAGTCGTGCGATGCAAATACAAGATCTATTTAGACAATATCACGCCAATGGGTAACTGGGTATCAAGGGTTGCAAAACAAACCATGTATGTGTGTGTATATATATGTATCGCCAAAATTTTAAGAGTATCTATGTCGAAAAACATGTTCAAACTAATTATCTTAAGGGAAATGATTAAACCTTTTCTAATTAATATATATGTTTCTCAAACGTGTAGCAACATCTTCATCGTCCTACAACTTCAGACATTGTTGTATCATTTACAGAATAAGTTTCCAAACACAGTGCTTGTTCATTTTTGTCACCTTCATCTATTTTGGTTGAAAAAGCAGGTCTTTTAGGGAATCTTACAAGTGCAATTTCATTTTTGAGCATTGAAGCAACTTCCAACATTGATGGTCTATCATTAGGATCTTCCTGCACACACAATAGAGCAATTTGCAGGCATGCCATTAATTTACAAGGTGATGATGAGTCATCGAGGGAGGGATCAATAATCTCCATTCCTTTACCATCTTTCCACAACTCAAATGCTTGTAATAAATAAGTATTAGCACCATTATGTAATTTATCAGAGTAAAAAAATAATTATGTACACCAATGATTTTAAAAACTGTAAATTAAAACAAAGTTGAAAATGATTAGTGAAAAAACTTACATATTCTAGAAGACTTAAATTTTCATCCAAACCATGTAACAAAGTATTGTTCTTCCCACTTATGATTTGTAGCAGTAGAACTCCAAAGCCATACACGTCTAATTTGGTGGAATATAAACCTTGTCTAACATATTCTGGAGGAACATAACCTCTGCATTTTATGATTAAATGCAATGGATAAATTTATATTTAAAATAAAACTTCCTTTAGAGAATAACTTTTGATTTGTAATACACTTACAATGTTCCAACAATGCGTTCTGTGTTTGCTTCTTGTCCATCTTTTGTGAAAATTCTGGCCATACCAAAATCTGATATCTTAGGCTTCATATCCTTATCTAGTAAAATATTGCTAGCTTTTATGTCACGATGAATAATTGTGAGCCTTGAATATTCTTGGAGATACAATAGCCCTTGAGTAACTCCTTCAATGATTTCCACCCGCTTTCTCCAATCCAACAACAATTTTCTAATGGGATCTAAATTAAGTCATATAAGAGGAAAAAAATGAATGACATGTGAAGCTAAATAGAGAAAAAAAATTGAATGGACTTGCAGAAGTTCTAAATGCATACCAAAGAGGTAATAATCCAAGCTTTTATTTGGCATGTACTCATAGATCAACATTTGCTCTTCTTTATCAATGCAAAATCCCAAAACTTTGACAAGATTTACATGTTGTAGTTTTGCAGTAAGCATCACTTCATTCTTGAATTCCTCAAATCCTTGCGCAGATGTTTTTGAAAGTTTTTTCGCTGCTATCTCTTGCCCATTAGGTAACACACCCTGGAAAACCAAACCACAAAAAGATAAAAATATTATAATTTTCCATTTATATGATAATTAATGAGCTTGATAATAATTGGATAAAATACGAAAAATTGTCATCTAGTTTAATATTTTTTATTTAAATTTTAAGGTTTAGCTTGTGTCAATTTAATAACTCATAATATTTGTTATTAACCACTTAAATGATAAAACTGTTAATCTCATTTATTGTGTTTTATGTGTTATGTATATTTAGAGTATTTTTTTTAATTATTGAAAAGAGAAAATTTTATATTAACAATATTTTAACTTTAACTGTCACTCTTAAATAATATCTCTTAAGTTAAGCACAGTTAATTTAGATGATTGTGGATTATTGGATTTTAATGAATTTTGTTTTTCATCCTTCTGATTATGGCATATTAAAATTATGGCAAGGAGATTTGGATTGAATTTTTGTATATTAGGTTTAACTTTGGTGGCAACAATGATTATGGAAAATGGATAAATTTTTAAATGAGATACCTTTCATCTTGTTGTAATACTCACAAATTGTTTATTCATATGGTTGTTTTAATATGTTGCTCTTTGTTTTTTGTTCTATTTTATGCTGCAAATTTTTATCTAAATCTTATACTCCAATACAAAACTTTGGCTTTGGTCTTATGTCACTCATTTTGGCTGTAAGTTTTAATTTGTCTTTGATCTTTTTGTTTTTATCAGATTGTACATAAATTCTTAGTTTATATCATTAGTTCTAGTTAATATTCTTGTTCTTGAGTTTCCATATAATTTTCTTTTTCTAAAAAAATTCAATGGCTTTTTATTTCATAGGTCTACATGTATGGCTTATACATTTTGATTTTTAATTGATTTAATTGCTAAAGATAATTTATATCGATATTATGTTGTGTTTTGATTTCATTTTTTTCTTAATTTGAGTAATTCCATTATCCTAGATTCACTTTTTTTTTTCACTTGTATTTATTTTTTAGTTTTGCATTTCTATCTTGAAAATCTTAAAGAGATAATTTTCTAAAAGAGCATTGAGATGATAGGGAAGAGTTAATAGAGTCAAGGTTGAAAATCTTAAAGAGATAATTTTCTAAAAGAGCATTGGGATGATAGGGAAGAGTTAATAGAGTCAAGGTTGGTAAGGTAGTGAAGGGTGGAAATTAAATACCGAAAATATTTAGTGATAAGATATTTTATGCTCATTGGGATGTGTATCTCATGTTGGCAAAGAGTAGGACTTGATGTGAGTTTTTTTTTTTTTTTTAACTCTTCCAAAGGTATGACCAATGTGACATCATTTCATACAATCACTCATCTTGTAAAAAATGTATATGTTATTTCATTTTGACGTTGTTAAAGAGAATCCATATAAATGATACCGATAAGAGGGATGAGTTAGAAAAAGACATAAGAGGAAGATTAGATAATACTGATAGGCTTGTATGGATATAGCAGACGAGAATATGAGAAGTATCTTTGAAAATGGTGAATTTCCTATCTATACCATGGATAGAGATAAACACATATGAAAGTGAGTGTAATATAAGAGTGAAGTAATAAGGCTTCTTGATGGAAAGAGAAAGTCTAAAGAGAAAGGTCTTTAGAAATGAGCCAAAATGGGTGTTTATAATAGGTGGTGATGGCCTATGAGTCAGTTGATTTATTGCCATATGGCAAGATCTTAAAAAGAGCATATATTATGTTTATTTGAAAGGTGTGGTAAGATTTATAGTCTTCAAAAACACATGAATTGCATCCAAACTCATAAAAGATGTCAATATATAGAAAGGTCTTTTTATTGTCTATCAAGTTAAATAACTATTCCAAAATTAAAAATTAGATTACAAATTCTAGCACTAATTTATAATTAATCATCATCATTGATAGAAGTAATTTTAATATATCTACGCATAGACCTACATGCATAGCTTATAGATTTTGATTTTAATTGATTTAACTATTGTTATTGTATTTTGATTTAATTTTGTCCTAATTTGAGTATCTCAAAAATATTAAGCACATAAATAGAAGATTTCTACTTTTTTAATAAATTTTTATTTATTACTTCAAAGGGAGATGATTTTGACACTCCAAATTTTTTTTTTTGCTCTTCCTAACACTCTCATCAACACTTCAAAATAGTGTTAGTGGGAGTGTCAAAATTATTTTTCCATTTTAAATTACTTTTTTAAAATAAAATGTATAGAAAAGTAATTCAGCTAAGGTGAGTCTTAAATATTGACATGTTCTTAAAAAATAATAACAACATTATCACATTAGTGTCTAATAGCAAATATCATGAGATATTAAAATGACAAACTGAAATTTAGTATTCAAACTAAAAAAAAATATATTAAACCACGTTTACTTTTCAATACTTTCTTTTAAATAATTAGTACTTACCTTATATACAGGGCCATATCCACCTTGTCCAAGCTTATTTTCAAATGAAAATCCATTTGTAGCCTTCTCTATTGTAAGCAAGTTGTATGCAATCAGATCGGGAGGATTGCTATTAAAATCTCCAATAGCTGGTGCATTATTTGCATTCTTCTTTGATATTATAGCTACACCCCTTGTCTCTATTAATCAGGACTAATTAGAAAAGAGTAACATAAATTTTAATACTAAATATTGAAAAGCTTATGGGTATTATACCTAATATCTACTCAAAACACTCACACAAAAAAAGAAGGAAGGACACTTAAACTTGTATTGTACTTTTTAAGTGATTTGATATAAATGACTTAGTTTACATAACTATTTTTACTACTCACCATTGTAACTCTAAGACTTGAATTAAATGAATTAATAAAACTAATCACTTAATATAACACTTAGGAATCTTATAACTTAATGATATATATAGAAACTCATAAATTAATGGCATAAAACTCATAAGACATAACAACATCACTTAATTTTAAGTTTAATATCTAACACCTTCTTGTAAACTTAACCCTTCACAATTTTAAGCATCATCCTTAATTTTTGAAATGGTCATATTTTAAACATTTCATGAAAATATCAACAACTTGGTCTAGAGTTTTCACATACTTTAACTCAAATTTTTTCTTTGCAACACACTCTTGAATATAATGGAACCTTGTATGATATACTTACTTTGGTTATGAAACACTAGATTCTTAGCTAAAACTTAAGCTGACTTGTTATCAGTCATAATTTTTGTTGCCTCATTTTGCTCCACATGAAGTTCTTTTAATGAACTCCTTAACCAAATAGCATGGCATGCACTAAAGATGGTTGCAACATGCTCATATTCTCAAGTTAAGAGTGTAACAATAGGTTACTTTTTTAAGTTCCAAGAAATTACATTATTTTCCTTAAAAAAACAAAGCTAGTAGTGCTTTTCTTATTATTCAAATCTCTAGTAAAATCACCATCATAATAACCCATCAACTGAATTCATTTGAGGATTAATAAAATATCCTATAGTCAATAATACTTTTAAGGTAACAAAGAATCCTTTTGGTTGCTTTCATATGATAATTAAAGGGCTTCTCTATGAATTGGTTGACTAGACCAATTGTAAACAAGATATAGTCTTGTATAGGTCTAGTACGTTAGAATTCTAATTAGACTTGTGAATAAAGTTGGATTGACATTCTTTGTCTCTTCTTCCATTTTGGATAGCTTTTTCCAACCTCTATGGACGTGTTAACAAGATTGTGTTCTAACATACTAAATTTTTTAACACCTCTTTTTATAACCCTCATATGAAATAAATATGTCATCCTAGATCTATTAGACCTTATGAGGATGACAACCAAAGAGAGGGAGATGGATTAGTTGATGAAAAAAAATTTTGAAAAGAAGGAAGGAGAACAAAATCAAACACAAGGATTTATAATGGTTTGATAATGTGCCGACATCCACTCCCTAAGCAATCACTTAGTCTTTTGGTTTTGGTTTTGTGGGCTTAAGAATAACTTTTCCTTTTGCATGCTCTCTTTTAGTGAAGAAAGAGAGACAACCTAATCTTTGGCATTTTTAAAAGATATAATACCAATCTTTGACCAATTGGCAAAAAAAATGATCTTTAGCAAGTGCTTTAGTCTTTAATTAAGCAACAAATATAATTTAGTGCTCAAAGAAAACCCACTCTCACTAACTTGAAGTTAGTTATAAAAAGAATACCAATATGATTTACACAACTCAAAAATAAATTTTCAAACTCTTCTTTATATTTTTTTTCATATCTTCTAGTCTTCAAATGAGGGTCTTTATATATGAGAGTCCTAAAAATTAACTAGTAGATATAGATGGAGAAGTTTGCCAAATTTTTAGAAAAACTAGCCATTATGTTTGTCAATTGTCCTTGAATTTTTTCCATGATTGTTGGAGTCTCAATGTCTTTTTCTAATGCCCATGGATCTTTTGCAATGCTGGTTGAGATCATTCGAAATGCCCCATTGATCTTTTCCTATGGTTGTTTAATTTTCACCATATAGTTATCCACTATCATTAACCCATATAGAATACTTAAGATACTTTATGAAGGATTTTTCAATGGTTGTTAGAGTTCATCTACAACCATTGGACAATTTTAGGATCATTGTGATTTTCTTCTTGATTGTTGCTTCACCTTCATGTTGGCAAAATGAAACAAAGAAATTTCTTCATCCATGCTCCTTATCCACTTTTAATGCTCATTGTTTCCTTCCACACCCATTGGTTTACCTTTATGGTCATTGGAGCCTTCAACCCTCAACCTTTAGGCACCAAATTCCTTTAGCATGCTCAAGTCTTACCATCTTGAGATGTTTTGCCTTTATAAGCATATTAAGGGTCAGTAGGCAAATCCTCCACCTTAGATGCCTTACTTCCATTCTTGAAAGCATCTAAGAGACTCAAGCATCCTTTTCTTATGGCTTTGGCATGTCTTTCAAAGTATTATCTTTGAAGTATGCCTTTATCTTCTTTTTGGTGTCAATACCACCCTAATTAGCAAAATCTACATGCATAAAAATTAAATTATAAGGTTATAATTTCTCTTGGTTTTGGGATAATTTGAAACAACTATACAATATTTTAGAGGTTAAGACAACAAGTGTCTTAACATCCTAAAGTAATATTGGGGTTAACAATCTCTCCCTTTTTAAATAATCATAAAATTAAGATGCTTGATAAAATAACAAACATTTTATCAACATCTAAAAAATTCCCCCTTTTTTGTCATCATGACAAAAAGTGGTGAATATAAGGAAGAACGACAAGATAAAAAAAAAATAAAACAAAAGGAGTAAAAAAACACAAGATATCTTCTCCCTTAAGAAAATTTTGAATCTTAGGGTTAGAAAGGAGATATATATCCAAAAATAAATTCAAAAATACAATTAAACATTCTAAAACTACAAGTAATCTGAAAATCTCCCCTTTCTAATTGCTCTCCCCTTTGTCTATAGAGTTGTGGCATTTAAAACAATTTCCAAAGTTAAGTTTAATATCATTTGAATAATTTTTAATCCCAACCTTATGGTTACACAAACAGCCATGAGATCCAAATTGTTGAACATAAAAAAAAGAGTAAAAAGAAAAATAAAATAAGAAGTTGCATATGTTAAGAGTTGTATATCAAGTAAAGCTTACATAACCACTCCCCTTAAGATTATGCATATATAAACCAAATCAAAAACGAGAGGGGGGGGGGGGGGGGGGGGGGGGTGGCGCCGCGGGCGGAGGGGGGAGTGGGTGAGGCGAGGGATACAAGTTCAATGCACTTAGCATTTTGAAGCTCATTATCCCTTCGTTTGCATCAATTTTCTTCACCTTTGGATTCTCCATTTTAAGTGTTGGATAAAAAAGTTCCTAACTTGTAGTTTAAGCTTTCTTTGGTACTCCTTTTCTTTTGGGTCTATGGGTGTTATGAATAATATTTTCATCATTCAATGTTGCATAATAAAAGTATGTCTCGTGGCTGAAATTTTCACAATAAAACCATTGCCAAATGAATGCTCTTTTAGGTCCATAGGTAAAGTAGACATAAAATGACTTCTTGAAGGATTAGAAAATAGGAATAGGAGGGACATGTGCATTCTTATTATGCCTTAGTGTTTAAGACCTATAAATAAAGGCATGATTAGCCTTAGACCCTTATACATGAGAATGTAATCATTTTTTGCTATGCATATGTGCCTTATATGATAAGGGGGAGGGAATTCTATATGATAAGGGGGAAGGAATTCTAGACTTTAAAAAGGCTTTACAAATTTAGTTTGGGGGTAGAAGCTTTAGAACGATAAAAAGTCTAAGCCATACTTATCCTTTAAAGTCTAACGAGAATACAAAATTAAAACTAATTTTTCTTTTCCTTTAATAAAAGAGGCAAAAACGTCTTTCAAATTTAAAACTTCCTTTTTAAGACTATCATCTTGAGAAGATAAGATTGTTTGAAATTTCTTTTCATTAACTAAAACCTCATTTTTTATTTCAAAAATCAAAATTCCTTTTCAATTCCACCAATTATATTTTTAAAATTTTATTTCTTTTAAAATTCTTATCAAGTTCATTCTTTATGGATTTTAGGACTTCCATAAGATATTCAATAGTGAACATGTTCTTAACTTTTTTATTCTTCTTAGCTTATCTTTAGGTTAACTTGACTCAAAGGAGCTTAATCATTCCAAGTGGCTTTATATGTCATCTTCTTTTTCCCAGCTTTGGCCTTAGAGTATTTGATTTTTATGTGCCCCAATTTTCCACATTTATAGAATTTTAATTGCTTAAGCTTTCCTTTGCCTTTCATTTGATGCATCTTTTTTAGCATCCACCTGAGTTAATATGTCATTAGAGCCACATCTTCATCATCGAAGCTCAAAGCTTTAGAAGCGACTTTGAATGCAACTTTAAGTTTTCTTTTTGCTGGCTTCATTCAATGGAGATGAAGTTTCTCTTTTTGGGTTCATCTCATAATTAATGAGATTACCTAATAACTCAACAAATGACATGGTCTTCAGGTCCTTTGAATCTTTAAAAGAAGTGATCTTACTAAGCCATTCTTTAGGTAGACACCTCAAAACTTTCCTCATAAGTTCTTTATTAGAAAAGGTATTCCTAAGAGCCGTCATTTCTCCAACAATTTTCAATGAAGCAATCATACATTCTAAAGATTTTCTCATTTGACTTCATCAAGTGGCATGGTCTTTAGGTTCTTTGAATCTTTAGAAAAAGTGATCTTGCAAAGCCATTCTTTAGGTAAACACCTCAAAACTTTCTTTATAAGTTCTTTATTAGAAAAGGTCTTCCCAAGAGACTTCATTTCTCTAACAATTTCGATGAAGCAATCATACATTCTAAAGATTTTCTCATTTGACTTTATCAAGCCCTCACATTGGAAAGGGAGAGTTTCCAAATTATTTTCCTTGACTTGATTTATACCTTCATGAGTGATCTCTAAGGCCTCCCAAATTTCTTTGATAGATTTCTTCATGTTTACTTTATTGTACTCACTTCTGCTTAAAGCACAAAAGAACATATGAATGGCCTTATAATTGTTTGCAACTTGCTTCTTCTCTTTTTTTTGACATTTCATCAATGTCTTTCTCTATTTGATTTCTATGAGTAAGTATCTTCATTGGAGTATATGGACCTTTTTCTACAATTCTCCATAACTCAATGGATTCTAATCTTAAAAAATTAATACATTATACTCTTTCAATATTGATAGTCAGTTCCATTGAAGAATGGAGGTTTCATAATGAATTGCCCTTTTGGTCCATGATCATTTTGGGCTATAATTGATCATATTTCTCGTGCACTTAAGCTTTAAAAGAAGATTAGATTTTGATACTAATTATTATACTTGTGAGCATGGCAACTTAAGAGAAAAGGGTGAATTAGTTAACAAAAAAACTTAAAAAGAAGGAAAGAGAAAAAAAATTAAACACAAAGAGTCGTTCAATAATTTATCTACATCCACTTACTAAGTAACCACTTAGGCCTTTTACTTTTCTTTTTATAGGCTTAAAAATAACTTTTCTTGTTTTAGGCAAAGGAAGAACCTTTATAATTCTCTTTTCTTGGTGAAGGAAAAGAGACAACCCACCCTTTAGTATTTTGAAAGGCACAATATCAACCTTTAAAGATTTAGCTAAAGAGTGATCCCCAGAAAGTGTCTAAGCCTCTAATTAGGCAACAAATACACTTTAGTGTTCAAAGAAAACCTGCTCTCACTAACTTTTAAGTTAGTTACAAAACACACAAAGCTTTCTCCGCCTAAAATACAAAAGTAACACCAATGTGATTTACACAACTCAAAAATAATCTTTCAAAACTTTTCTCAATTTATTTTTCATATTTTATAGTTTTCAAATGAGGGTTTTAATATATGAAAGCCCTAAAAATTAGCCCATACAAATAAGTGAAGAAGTTTGGCAACTTTTTAGAAAAATTAGCCATTATGCCTATCAATGGTCATTGAATTTTCTTTTCATAGTCATTAGGGTCTCAACGTCTCTTTTTAAAGCCTATTGATATTTTACAATGTTGATTAAGATAATAAAAAATATCTCATTAAACTTATCCACAATCATTCAATTTTCTCTATGATTGTTAGCATAGTCATCAACCATTGTTAGCCCATATAAAATAGTTAAGGTGCTTCCTAAAAGATTTTTTTTAATGATTACTGGACTTCATCCACGCCCATTGGACACTGCCATGATCTTTCATTTTCCATATAATTATTATGTCACTTTCATGTTGACAAAATAAAATGAGTAAAATTTTAAAGACTTCATCCATTCTCATTTTCCACTTTCAATGTTTGTTATTTTCATGTCATGCCTATTGATTTATCTTCACTGTCATTGGAGTTTTCAATATTCCTTTTCTCCTCTCATTTCTTCATTTGCACAAAACGCCTTTACCATGCTCAAGTCATACCATCTTAAGATGTTTTGCTTATGTCTTTAAAAACATGTTAAGGGTCAAACAAATGTCCCCATGTTTTAGAGACAAATCCTCCATCTTAGATGTCTTGCTTCCATCCTTGAAAGTTTCGAAGGGGCTTAAGTATCCTTCCCTTATGGCTTTGGCATGTCTTCCAAAGCATTATCTTTGAGGTATGTCTTTATCTTCTTTTTTAGAGGCTAATACAACCCTTATTAGTAAAATCTATAAGCATAAACACTCAATCATAAGGTTAAAATTTTTCTTAGTTTTGGGATCATTTAAAACAACTATATAATACTTTAAAGGTTGAGACAACAAGTGCCTTAACATCCTAGAGCAACCTTAGGAACAATAACATCTACTTCACTTTGATTCCCAAATAATAAGACATGAGTCTCATATCACTCATCTTTAATTCTCTAACCACTATCTTCTTGAAATCTTTAAAATTTTTTAGATTACTGCCTATGAAAATAAGATCATTCACATATATAGATACAAACAAATAACAAATCTCCATGTTCTTTTTCATATATAATGCACATTCATACATATGCATGTGTTTTTAAAAATGACTCCCTTAGTAATTTTTGCAATATGACTAGTTCTTAGCATTTGTTCAAGCCTAAACAAAGCCTTGTTCAATTTCAATACCTTGTCTCTTTAACCTTTGACAATATACCCTATGGATTATATTGGACTAGGATGGTTAATCCTAAGTCTAGAACCTCTTTTGATATTGATAAAATAGATTGATCATCACTAATACTTCAAATAAGTGTTGATTTTGCAGAAATAAATAAATCTCTCAAGAAGAAATGAAAGGAGTTGATAAACTCCAAAGTGACAGGTAAATCACGACGGTAATCTAGGATTCGCGACCGTGACTCATGTTAAGGCATGCTGAAATTCAAGCAGGCGAAATTGCGGAGCCATTCTCGACCGCGACCTATGAAAAAGAAGAAGCCAAAATGTGACAGACCAATTTG